>OZ024908.1:56344994-56537494 GCA_964017125.1 Flabesymbios commensalis
CTAGAATTCGTCGCCACGGAGCTAAAGGATCCTATCTGACACTCGTTAGAGTGGCAGATAGGATCCTTTAGCTCCGAGGCGACGAATTGTGGAAGTCTTTTAAATTTTGGGTTGCTGTGGCAACTTAGCAAGTGTGCCGAAAGCCTCATTTATATATTATCAGTTATTCCCGTATTTCTTATTTTGGACATGCACGTCCGATATTTTAAATTTCGTCCTTAATTCTCGCTTAAATGGTAAATCTGTAACACAAAATTAAAAAAACTTACGCAATTCAAGTCTAAGGACATGTTCATATCTTATGGCTATATTGAGAAGCCAATATAAAAATACAGATTTTTTGGTGATTTTGGCCTGATTGCGTTGCTTTAATCAAATATTTCGACTTTTCAGATGACCAGTATTCACAAACACACACATTATTCGTCATTTGAAACTGGAATTTGCGTCAGCAATTCCAGCTATAAATGAATGAAAATTAGAAACAAACAATTCAGGACAAGGGTTGTGATAATCACAATTTTCAGATTATTGGTGGGATGGACACCAGAACCTACTAATTGGGATAGATTATTATTATGTTTCATTCGATGAATTCTATAGCTTCACTTATAGATCACCGCTGTCGTTTTAATTAAAATATTTCGGACTGGAATATCCGGCGTGTATTTAGGTGATTTAGGATGGCGGAATGACGACAATTACGATAAGTATTGAAGAATCGTTGGTCATATTAGTCAGACCCGCGGTAGATATCACATATTTTGGTCGGCAGTAGAGACCATTTGCTCAGCCGTGCTTAACCCTTCCATCGCGGGGAGCGTCTTAATACGTCAGAATCTGACGTCTATAGACGTCAGATTCTGACGTATTAAGACGCTTCACTCAGAATCTGACGTCTGTAGACGACTCAGATTCTGACGTATAAAGACGATCCCCGCGCTGAAAGAATCAACATATTTCTAACGGTCGTAGAACCATAACATAGGTATTCAAATGCACCAGAAACAGCCAACTAAGACATTTATGAATACTTCAAATTGAAAAAAAACCTTGTGTCTCCATGGTTTATACAAAAATAATTCAGCGTGGTAAGGGTTGACTACTGGACAGTCAAATAACAAAACAATTAATCAAGTGTCATCAATTCAGATGTTTTGCCAACAAAGTACACAAAGATATAATAGCAAGTACTTATTTATGTACCTTGTCGTGTGTGTGGCAGTCGTAGCGAACACGGGACATTATCCAGTGTCGGTTGTTGGGACGGCGTCACAGACGGTTAACAGACAGACACATAAGAGAGAGAGACGATAATTTACAAGGTCACTTCGACATTATTAAATTACATTTTTTTTGTTATAGTTCACATACTTTTTTACATGTTTCAATTAGAAAGCCAAATTAATAAACTACAACTTGCAAAAAGGTTATTTTTAATATTTTTCTCTAGAATGATATATAATATTATAATATGATTCACACTGTGGTCTGTATTTTCTAACATAATTTCCCTTTTGTGTCCGATTTTTGTCCGTGGACTTCAGACGTCAGAAACAAATAGTGCGTGCCAACGCACCGTAGATATCGTAACTGTACAATTATAGTGATAGATCTAATAACATTAGTACACTGGTCGGAATACCGATAGATGGGGCGAGTTGTGAAGTACACATTAATTTGATATATACCTACGCCCCATTTTTGAATCATTAATTGTTGGTAAGGTTAGAGTCTGTAGACGAAGTACAGCTAAGCTTAGTTTACGAAATCGATTAAAAATAGAATGATTTTTTTTCATATCCGGGATCTGCGTCGCATCTTCATCCACTACAGACTGCGAATTGCTGTCGCAATTCTCGTCATGTAGTGGATGAAGAAGACGACTTGGAGTGGGTGGCAAATGAAAAAAAATACATTGTTACTATTGTAGAAAGATTTCTATGAAAATGTTCGTACTAAAACCCCTGGATGTAGGAAATTATGTCATTCTGCAAAGATGCAAAATGATGGTTCGATGCATCGAGAGGGTTTATTGGGTTAAAAAGGTCAAGGACGCTAGCCCAGCATATACCAAGCATTCGGTCAACATAATATATTTCTTCTTGGGTACACCCCTCGTCTTAGTAGATCTTATCTTATAGATAATACAATGACTTCCAGTGTCCGACCACCGAATAAAGTTTTAACCGCCGATCACAATTATATTCGTGTTTTTTTATTTTTTTATTATCCCTTTAAATGTCAGATTTCAACCATGCTAAAGGTAAAACGTGACATCAATCAGCAAGATTTGAAAACAGTTGACCTCCTCTGTGTCAAAGCTGTATATTTTCACTCACTTGAAGTTGTGAATCGCGTTAGCGAGACACAACTTCGAGTGAGTGAAAATGGCAATCAAATAACTTGGCGATAAATGGATAAAAGTACACCGCATATCCTCGAATCCTCGTTCCCTGGATTAAGATCCTGAGTTGCTGCACCTATACACTATGGAATTATCTTTGTTCTTTAATCCGGACTGCTAAAACCATGACATCTTTCTAAAAAGAATGAAAATGTATTCGCTCTGGCTCTCCCGCCTCGACTTGTTGACCACCATAGTCCATGAGCCAGGACCCCGAAAAGGGGGTCATTGGTACCATAAAAAGGTACAAATTATTATTGTGATTTTCGACAAGGTGTATATCTGCACTACATATTTTTGCATGATAACAGTTTGTATGTAGTAGCTTAACGTGTGTATCACGTCACAAATCAACCCACCCTCTCCATGATTTATCATTTAATTTTAGCAGTCATGCATACGTTTTTGACGATAATTTTAAAACCACGTAATATTAGAGCTCTATTTTTTGCTTGTTGACTCATATATATCTAACACATGCTGATACTAAATTTGATGCTGATAAACAGTTGATAAAATATAAAAATATGTAACTAATAATTTTATATTATATTTATTATTATTTTTACAATGTAGTAATAGCGATTGTTTTGCGTGGCTCAATCATATAAGAAACACAAATTAGTCATTTTGATTTTCGACAAGGTGTATGTATGTGGTAAATATATTTACATGATAGCAGTTTGTATGTAGTAGCTTAATGTATGGTATCACCTCACAAATAAACCACCATATGGATTAAATGACCATTTTATTTTCCAGGGCAACATACGTTATTCGCCATACCTTTTAAACTACTAGATATTATCGTTAAATGTTTTGTATGTAGGCTGATATATATCTGTACTATATTATTGCTACGTTTGATGCAAATGAAAACGTCACAACATAACAAATTATGTAACTGAATATTTTGTTATGTACAATTTTTCACGCTTTTGCTACATAGTTACAGGATTGTTTTAGCGGTAACCTAATCAAGCAAGATGAACAAACTTATTATTGTGTGTTTTGGTAAGGCATGTGCATGTACTAAATATATTGGTATGATAGCAGTTTCTATGTAGTAGAATAATATGTGTTATCACGTTAAAATCAAACCCACTGTGTGAATTTTTAACTCTTTTATTTTTTTTAATTCAACTTACGTTGTTGACCACAATGTAAAGACTACTAGGCATTATAGTTCGATTTTTTAATATAGGGGGATAAATATATCAGACATATTTTAAACTTACGTTTGATACAAAAAAGATGGCCAAAACATAAACAATAATGGAGCTAAATAGGTGTATATGTACACGTTTTCACTCATTTGCTCATTTGCTACATTGAAACAGTAATTGTTTTGAGTTGTAACTGAAGCACACAAGAAACACAAATTTATATTATTGAGATTCTGACAATGTACATAATAAATACTAAATATTGTGGCATGATAACAGTTCCAATATAGTGGCTTAGGCTTAATGTATGTCATCGCATTACAAATTAATCCACACAACCCCGTGCAACATACGGCGTTATTGTCATGCTTATTAAAAGCTATATTTTTAGACTTAATTTGCTGATATATAAATATGAAACAATTAAATGTTAAATTTAATGCAAATAAAAGAGCCACGACACTGAACAATATCTAACCAAATATTTGTATACAGTATATGTAGGGCCTATTTTCTGTCACACTTTAGTAGTCGTAGTGCTTCTAAGGAAAGCGATCATGTGAAAACATCTCTTTCAGTCGATGTTAGTCCCTGCATCTTCAGATATATAGGACTACTTTTGGTTGTCTAGATTTATTACATTGTCATGACAATTATGAGGTTAGTGGGTTGGTTAACCTGATTTTAATTTGTGTTTTGTATTACTGTTGCAGCCAGCACTAAACCGTATGCAGAACATAATGAAACCCGTCGTGTTTCAAGAAAGCATCATGACCTAAATTGTGAAATGTTATTGTACTGAAATCCAATTTGCAATATACATTTTCTAGATATTTTAAAATTATTTGAAAAGCAATACAATTTACCACATTCTCCATTCAAAATAATACTTAGTTTTCAAAAATGACATGAAATCCTAATCATTAATTGCAAAAAAACCCAAATAAGTATGGTGCATCACATAATGTCTTTAAACTTCTCCCATAATCAGCAACAACAAATGAGTATGCTAATTTGTCAGTCATTTATTTACTAAGTATGTAAATGTTAATTGGCAGCGTATTATCGATTTTTTTCGTATTTAATTAGCCTATATTCAAATCTTCATCTTTACTTAGCACGCCAATAACATAATACATAGTGCAACACATGTATATTATTTTAGGAAAATATAGTGGTACGTTACTTCATATGTCTTCAAATTGAAGGTGCAAATTAAATACCCTAAATAATTATACATTTAATAAATGGACATACACAGAAGCATCCAGACGCAAAGTATAATCTTCTGGATATATATGTATATGGTAGGTGTGACGTGTCAGCAGGATAAATTGAGATATAATGTGAACAACTGACAAAATTCAACATAGTAGATGTCACATGACTGTATTTCTAGGTTTATGATGGCTCTCACAATACATCTAAGATTATCTCTAGTAGGCCTACAGCTTTGCTGATGTAAAATGTCCGAAGGATAGGTGTCCATTATCGTTGCTGGGATGTGCTGTGTTCAAATATCTCCAAGGCAAAATATGAATTTGTGGCTTGAATCACTGAACATGTGTTCTATGTTAGGCTTATCCAATACTTCCCCAATATACACTAGGCATACAAATTATATTCTTGGTGAATCCCATTAGAGGAGCCGCAACCATCGGTACACCCTAAACAATATAGGTTCACTACAAGGAACCCTTCAGTACAATCACCATGCAGCCCCAGGATAACCCTTGCTGGGTTCTCCTGGGGATGCATGGT
Organism: Flabesymbios commensalis; assembly: GCA_964017125.1. Taxonomy (NCBI): domain Eukaryota; kingdom Metazoa; phylum Annelida; class Polychaeta; order Terebellida; family Flabelligeridae; genus Flabesymbios; species Flabesymbios commensalis. The sequence continues at coordinate 56,350,329 of OZ024908.1, forward strand.
GATTGTACTGAAGGGTTCTTTTTAAAGAACCTATGTTGTTTAGAGTGAATATAAATACAAGATAAACACTAAATGTTCTATCACATGTCTGTTATAAAAACTTCTGCAATAACTGTAAAAAAGAACTAATTTAATTCGAGTATCTAAAACACATGCATACTGAAAGTGTTACCTTATAAGTGTCAGATGAAACATTCAGTTAAGATTCCGTTCCTCTCTTGGAAATACAACATGGATTAATTTTTCGACAGCTGTGTAGTAATATCGCCATACAATTACATGTTTACATTTAACTTTGGGTGACCTTTAGTGGTCAAGCGGTAAAAAGGTGGTAATCAAATTTAAATTGTTTATAACTTGAAGTATATCGAAAATTAATAAATAGTTATTTTACTTGTTTATATGCTTCCTCGCCTTAGCCTTAAAATATCAGATCACTGTTGACTAAGTCGGTTGTATGTGAGGGGTCAAACAGAACACATTTAAATATTTTCATCCCTACTCGATATTTATATCCTGACTACATTTTTTGCTTACATTTTATATTCTCAACATGGTGCAATTTGTCTGTAAAATTACATCCATTGGCTGTTATATGGTTATTAGGGTTCGCAACCAGAACGAATCTAGCTATTTATGTCAACAATACATTGTGTCCGGGAAAGCATCGAAAAAACAAGCTAAGAACATTGTCTCACATGGCACGTACACACCTCACTACATATTGTCTCTACAATAAGCTCACCAGGTCGTTCTGTAGAAAATAAAATCACTTACGTTCACATGTATTATCTTGAATTTCATGCGAAATCCACGTGTTTAACCATTCATTTGTTATTCAATCATTGGTGAGACGTTTACATAAAAATGATATATAATTTATTGTGTTTTAATGAGCCTAAGCTACATAACACCACCTCTAAAAGTGGACATATATAGTACGCTGAAAAACCTAAAATAGCTGTGTGAGACCTTAAGCTACCACATCGAGATTGCTATCATATTAAATATTGTTTATTACGACATCTAGAATAAGATGGTATGAATGGCATTTTGTACCTTTTTGTGGTACCGATGACCCTACCTGACTCATGGACTACCATGCTTTGAGCCTGGACATTAGCACGACCCTTGACGGGTCATTCACGTGTGCGTGTAGGCTACGTTAGCTTGAAATTATCAGAAATAAGAATACGGCATCTTTTCAAATAATTCGACAAAATTGAAGCATCTCATTATTAAGGTTATCGGGCCCTAGTGTTATTGTTGCAGAATATAAATAACGGCTGTTCAATAGGAGATTACCACAGCATGACGTGCAAATACCGCCCGTCTTTAAAGTCCGTTGACAGAATTGTAAAATGGCAGCCCCTGGCATAATACAAAAATGAAATGAAATGAATCGGGCTTTAGGCCACCTTTGTGCACATATAGGCTAAACTGGGCCAGGAGAACCTCCTGAGGATGGTGAGATGATTGAGATGACACTGTCCTCCAGACACAGGATTCGAGCCCTGGCGGTCTGAGGCCGAGCACGCTACCTCTCGGTCACGGAGGCTCCCCACAATACTAACTTTCACACGTGGATGGGGAAGAAACAATTTTGTTTCTTTCAAACCGCCGAGACCGGGAACCGAACTCTGGCGTGAAAGGCAGCGGTGCTAACCACTACCCTAGGGCCCCCGCCCCCTGGCATAATACATTGAACAATCATGTTGGCAGCATTGGTACAATTGTTCAAGGTCGCGTTCTTGCTGTGACGCATCGAGTCTCGTTAAGTAGATAATTAGGTGACGTAGACGTAGATTGCCACATGATAATGGCGAGGTAATTGCTTTGTAAACAGGTAATCTTTCCACGAAATGTGTTTCTACTCCACAAGCTTTGCAGAACAATTAGACCGTGAAAAGTCAAACGCCATTGACTGCAATTCTTCAATGACCTTCCTAAGCTGATGGTGGTTCTAACCCCGCTCTGGCATTCAAGTTTCAAGGAAACAAAATGTTTCTTCCCCGCCCACTCGTAAATATTAAATATGGCGGGGAGCCTCAGTGACCGAGAGGTAGCGGGCTCGGCCTTGAACCGCCAGGGTTCGAATTTCGATTACTGTGCATGGAAGGCAGTGTTATCTCATTCATCTCACCATCCTCAAGAGGTTCTCTTGGCCCGGTTAAGCCTACTTGTGCCTAAATCCCCCATTCATTTCATTTCATTTTCCTAAGCTGGTGAATGTGAGTGGTTCGATTGTAATACCAACCTACTTCCACATTTGAATATACAGATAGTTGTGGGTTGTTACAGACATAAACAACTTAAATCTCAAAGTAGAATATAATCACCCACTGGAGATAGATGACCATAATAGTAGACATACTAACGGCTCTAATAGTATCCCTAACTTAAGGTTCATCAGTGAAAAAAATCTTAGGAAGCTAATTTCGACTTATTTGGGTGGGTATGGTCACCGACCAAAAAAAGTAAAGTGGAGGAGGGAATGGGGAATTTTTTTATTAAAGAAAAAATGAAAAGAATCGGGTTTTAGGCCACTTTTGTGCACATATAAGCTAAATTTATTAAAGAAATGGTTGCCACTGGCACATATCGCCCCATAATTTTTGAACCATTTGCCAAAGAATATTGTGTTAGATGTCTTTTCCCACTAATTTTGGCATAACAAATACATTTCTGAAGTTATTTTAGCATTCAATAGTCCCCTTCTGCAAAAATCCAAGATGGCCGCCATCCGCACATATCGCATCATAATTTTTCAATCACTGCTATAGTAGCTGATGGTGTTCGGCACAAAAATAGCATAATCGACGAGTATCAAGGTCTACATGTACTTCTGAAATCATCACAAGATTAAATCGCGGATACATAAAATATAGCCACGACTAGGATATAACGCTAATAAAATCGATATATGTATTATATCAGCTAAATGGATGGAGTACACACATTCACATGGTGCTGGGGAATATTTAACCCTTACAGCGCTGAATTATTTTTGGATAAACAATGGAGACCAATGAGTTTTTTCAATTTAAAATCATCATAAATGTCTTAGTTAGCTCTTTCCGCTTCAATTGAATACCTATGTTATGCGTCTAACACCATTAGAAATATGTAAATTCTTTCAGTGCTTAGATCGTCTTTATACGTCAGATTCTGATGTATGCAGACGGTCCCCACGCCTAAAGGATTTAATACTTGTTTGACCTCATCACTGTTCATCCAATGTAATTTTTTTGCTCTCGGTGTATCGTGACAAATTCTCATAATTGTGTGATAAATTTACCATTATTATACAAAATTGAATGACTACTTTAATCAAGCTCTCAGATAATCCGAATTCAGAGGTAATGGTGGCTATCAAATTGCTTTACTGATTGACATTCTACTCCTACATTTAAATGATTATGAACTAAACGCACGAAATGTACAGTTTGGCAAGCATATATGCCTATACGCTTTCAATAACAAATACGTCGTGAGCCAAAAAAATGTGACTGACATAAAAGTTATTATGGCAATAGGCTATTCAGCAGTAAACACTTAAAAAAAACTATGGGGTAACTATTAGATCAACAAATGCAAAACAAAACATGATATAATTCCAAAATACGTATTTGTTATTAGACCGAAATAGGCCAAGAATATATTCATTATTATAGCGAGCATTTTATAAGTTGTACAGCTTAACTTGCTAATAAATATTTGTATTTTAAAAAAACTTTTGCAAATTATGATAACTGACCAGTGCAACGGCAAATTTGCTGTTGACACGAACAAAGTGGTGGCATGTCTTAGATGCTAGATATGCCTAAAATCATATTTTTAATATTTGACAAATACAAAATAATAAAACTTGGATCTAATTATTGTCTAATATGATGAGTAACAAAGATATACTTTGTTACTCATCATATTGGACAATAATTAGATCCAAGTTTTATTATTTTGTATTTGACAAATATTAAAAGTATTATTTTAGACATTTTAACCAAATGTGCTAATATATAAGAGAATGAGGCGGCAATGTCGTAGTATTGTGATGAGGAGTTTTCACAGGTCACCCAGATAGAGTAACCCTATAAACAAAGCTGTTTTAAATAAACATAGAGCATCCAGTTTTACTTTTTTCTGTCACAAGTGAGTGATACTTGTACATGTATGTATATTAGTATATATAGTTTAGGTTAACTAACAATTCGGTGAAAAACACTTCATTTTTTCTTTCTTCTTGTGAACCTTGTGCACATTTTGCAACAAAAACACATCATATCGTCCTTCTTTTATTTTTTTGTTAATTTAACTGTCAAGTAATGTTAATTATCAATACAAATATTTCACAACTCTACTCTTATGTTAATCAATAGTCGTTTTGTCACATGAAATTACTATGTGTAACCCTACGAATACAACCTAAAAAAACCATAGGGGGAAATAGGTGAACAAATGATATGAAATCAGGATGTTAAACAAAGTGCTCCATTTATATTTTGATATTGTTTTTAACTCATACCAGTTTGCACTCTGCTTGAAAAGAAAAATTATGCTTAATATGCCTCTTTTCGTAGAATTTCTGAAAAGCGTCACCAGGAAAATTGGTGGGAATTATACTTTTTGACATGTACATTCACATATGGCCCGAACCCCCATTTTCAAAAGTCTGGTGACAGGCCTGTCTGTAATGGCTTACAACTTGAACTGCTGCACTCTTTACGAGTTTTAATTACACGGTATCAGAAATCCATAACCAGAGAAACTCCGGCGTGCTCATTTTAGACACTAAGTCCATAAAATTGCATGTAACTCAAAAACTATCTCAACTATGAACTTGTTTCTGGTGTCCTTAGAGAGAGTTATTATCTATCTTCAACTAAAGTTATGGATTTCTGGCGTTACTGTGGTGTTTACAATCATGTTAAACTATATTTAATTTATAGATAGACACAGTAAAGCAAATTGCACAAATACATTCAACAAAGAGGTTATCTGAGAGCCACCTGGTGACCAACAAAAAAATGTATCTTAGAAATGCTGGAAATCTATAATAATTTTCAGAAAATGTTAGGCAATGTAGGCCTTTACCTGATGTTGAAAGCATAGGATATTGTTAAAATGTGTGAAAAAAAGTGTTGTTTTTTATGTAATATCTAAACCGGGTTCATTTACTCGTTTTCTGTATCAAATTATTCACACAAATAAAAAAAATACCGTTTAACATGATTGTACAGAGCATGGTTGAGACAGTTTACAGTCGCTGGTGTTATGATATAAATATTCATAGGAATGTTACTCGCAAAACATAGACAGAAGCGGATGTATAACTTTTTATTCGGGTGGGGGGGGGGGGGGGTGTTCGCAATGATTTGTGGTCTGATGATACATGTATAACCACAAGAAACAAATCTTGAATTTATAGGCTTGAATTGGAAATTCGATTGGGTAACTTGTCCCCCAGCCCTCACTAATTTACCTTTAAAGCGTTGAAATATTATATTACTGTATAAACCATGTAGATCCTACAATCGTCTGAAATGTCTTAGTTAGCTCTTTGCGATTCATTGGAATAGCTATGTTAAGGGCCTACCGTCAAACTAATATTTATTTTTTTCAGTGCGGGGATCTATTTTAGACGTCAGAATCTATTGCCGTCTATTGACGTCAGATTCTTAAGTACAATGTCGATCCCCGCGCTGTGGGAGTTAATGACATGTATATGCTGCCTATTTCTTAAAATTCGATATGTATGGTATGTATAGATTTGCTAAAACATGACTATTCAGCTGCATGAATATTATCCCATCTGTTACATGACTATTCCGTTACATGACTATTACCCACCCCAACAGTTACATGACTATTCAGTTACATGACTATTATCCCGTCGGTTACATGACTATTATCCCATTAGTTACATGACTATTTAGTCACATGACTATCATCCCATCAGTTACATGACTATTATCCCATCAGTTACAGGACTATTCAGTTACATGACAATTATCTAATCGGTTACATTACTACTCAATTACATGACTATCACCCACCCCATCTGTTACATGACTATTCAGTTACATGACTATTACCCACGCCATCAGTTACATGACTATTCAGTTACATGACTATTATCCCATCAGTGACATGACTATTATCCCTTTAGTTACATCAGTCGGCTATGTGGAAACCACACACTATTTATGTGATTTGATAAACTGGTTTCATCTTTCTTCTCAAATCATTCTACATTCTCAATAATTCTGTGTAATTATTTTACTTATTTCTTTTATCAGAAGCAATAGTCTTACTTACTGAACTCAGGCGATACAAGACCCATGGCCCTCTGGAGAATACAACTAGGTCGGGTTGATATGCGGGACGATACAACTTTAGCCATGGTATAATCTATAATTATCTCACCAGACAATACTGAGAGGAGCACAGATTGTCAGGTCTAAATATTCATGTTGGATAAGAAACATAACATTTAGGTTTAGTGATGTAGTCAAACCCCTATCTGGTCCTCACCCCCTCCCCCTTTCTTAAAAGTAGCTGAATTAACCCTTTAACCGCCGGTGCCGAATATATTGGGTTTTTCACTCAATTATCACCACATTCAGTATCGCCTTTTAAGCATGTTAAAGCCATTATGTGACATCAATCAGCACGAATTGAAAAGAGTTGATCTCCATTTTGTCAAATCTGAATAATTTTCACTCACTTGAAGTTGTGGATCGCGTCAGCGAGACACAACTTCAAGAGGGTAAAAATTCCAATTGAATAATTTGGCAGTTAAAGGGTTTATGGTAGTTTCATAGCAATTCCACGTGTTTTGGCCATATGTATTCCTTGGCCTGACCATAAGGTTTTAAATGTCAGGGACACCATTTTTTGCTGGGCATTGCCATATTGGGCAGACAAAATTTATAAATATTCCCGAAGACACATTATACAGTGTAATCAATCAGAGCCATTAGCTACGCTAGCGGAATGATGAATGAGAATAACCTTTGTTGGCATTGAGGCAAAGTTTGGATTCATTATACTTAGTCACACACTCGATGTGTTTTATTTTCCTCAGACAGTTGCTTATAAAGGTCAACCAAATATGAAAGCTCAAAAGGGAGACTCTCCTGTTCTCGCATAATAATATTAATGTTCGCAGTCTAGACAACTGATGTTCGCAGAATTTTTTTTACGGCTAGCGCCAGAAAACCTTAACGTTCGCGTTGGAAAACATTAGAGTTCGCTCCAGAAAACCTTAGGGTCCACACCAGAAAACCCTAATGTTCGCGATAGAAAATTTTAGCGTTCGTGCAAGAGAACATTAGTATTTTGCGCCAAAAGACCTTAAGCATTCGCGTTAGAAAATATCAGCGTTCCCGGTCGACTTCAAAGTTGATCTCAATTTCAGACTGTGTTCAAACAATATTCCTGAACTGAAATTTTTTGGTCGATTTTGTACTCCTGGTAACGTTACGTAACGCGTAGTCGACTGAATATCAACGTTCCCGTTCGACTTCTAAGTTGATATCGATACTACCCGCCCCCCGGCCTTGACCTTGCCCCTGACCCTGTAGATTGATCACATAATTATTTTTATTATTACTTTAAAAAAAATTACATTTGATATTTTTATTCTCTCAAGGGTACAAGATCAAGAAAAAAGTATTCAATTGTAATGTAACATTCATAATGGACAACAGCGAACGTAATTAGTAGACATTGTACATTTATAATATAATACATTATAAATTATAATGTAATTAGACCAACTAGTACACTTCCTAGTAAGGACTTCCAATCGAATGTGACTACATAATTAAAATTTTGGTAATGACTAATTATGTCACATTCATTTTCAGATGTTTTTTCAAAAGATTCCATCACAGTGGATTTACGAGTAGGGAAAATAAGGAAACAGTTATTATCCTGAGGTGGGCTGTAATTTTGAGATTATTATTCAGTGTATTGATTCGTACAAAACATAATTAAAAATAAAAAAAATATGTACTAGCTTTACGATAACTTAATTGTGTGGTTTTTATTCATTTGTTCAGGCCGCATTTGGGCTTGTCAGGAAAGAAGAGCATTGGTAAAGCAATAACTTGGAGTTGACCTCTGGCGGCCATTTTGAATTTTGGTAGCATCTTTAAAAGATCACTTTTTGACCAGTAGTTTTTAACGCCCACAAGAAAACGTTACGCTGGACGCCGGACAGAATCCTTGCGCGATTAAAATCCCCATCCCCTTGTATACGGGCGGGTGATAAAAAAGGAAATTACCCCTGGTCTGATATGATGACACAGCATTTATTAAAAATAATAGGTTTACCATTTGCTTAAGCTAATTTTTAACTGTATATTATGTAATATTATATTATGTACTTTTATAAATGGACTACAGGAGAGTAGCCTTGGGGAGGAAATATGGCGGTAGGCTACTTGCTGACATCATTGATACCACAATAACTGCAATGGATTTTATATGCCCTACTATATCATGTGTATAGGCCTAACTGATGCTAAATTGCCGAATAATTGTCACTGTGGACATGAAAGTCTGCATCTGTGTAAAACACATCCTTTCATATACAAGGTTACGAAATAGCAGCGAGTACGACACTTTACGTCATATCCGATTATTGAGTCAAAAAAGAACGAAACATTAGCATTAGAATTTAAAGCCGAATATGAATATGCATGATGGCGGCGGTGAACCACAGGATCACTGAAGGCATAAATCACCCCCGTCCCTGGTGAAGCTAAAACCGGCACCTTCACTAATAAATAGCATTACTCAGTAAAAACAAGAACACTTGTTAAGAATGAGACTTTTTTTTATTCTCCAATGACTTATTCACGGGAGCGTCTGACAGAAGAAAACACTGCCTCAAACTATAAAGCTCTCGTCAGCGCCAATGCCGATTTAACGTTGGGCCGACGTCGGAGACGGCGGGTCAACATTAAATCGGCATGCGCTACTGACCATCTACGTAACAGAATGTATTTCATAGTAACAGTCATAGTACATAATAATATTGTTAATGAAGCAAATCATATACAACTAAACAATAGACGCAGCCTGACATTATTCAAAACTGGGCCAATGCACAATGCGTTGACCCAGCATTCAGCCGATGAGCTGCCGAATAGAATATCGGGTAGCCTGCCTGGTTTTCTTCAGATAAATACTCTTATTAGTTTAATGGTTTGTTCAAATTAAACACAAGGTATCTGCAGGTGATCCGCACGTTTTATCGTCTACCTGTAATATTCAGCTCAAAACAATGACGTCGTTGCGTTCTTGGAAATATCACCCTCCGCCCCCCCCCCCTCGGAGTTCGTGTCCGATATGAGACTGAAATGAGTAAAGTTATCATATATTTAGATCCCGAGTGGACGGTGCAGTGGTGCTGCGACGTTACGTCGCAGCAACCTCGTGTGTGCAGTGGGATGCAATCACTACCATAATCTCTGACGACAACAGAATACCCGTCTAGATAAAGTAATGATATTTCGTCGCGTTTGTTTTCTAAAATGCCATAGTGAGGTTAATTTTGTCAGTTTTTTTATAATTTAAAGTGTCTTGGATAACATGTTATTCAAAACCTGCATTTCAAGATAGGTTATCGATTTGTAATTCTGCTAACTAATTATCATAATCAAAGCTATACAAAATTATAAAGCAATACTATTTACGCGTACAACAACATGTTATTGCACTGACCAGATCACCAAGTAGCAAATATATACCGCAATATATCATCATCATTCTTGTATTATGTAAAAGCAACAGCTGAAACTCAAATCGTTTTATAAATTACCTTGCATTTAATTATAGCTCAGTGGTTTTGCCGTAGTCAAAGCTGGTATACCACAAAAAGCACGAGAATTCGACCCGAGACAGTGTACGGGTACTAAACATCGATAGCCCCCGTCCCTTGGCGAGAAAATATTGTAATGTGTAGAAAATAAAATGAAGCTGATAATCAGAAAGTACATCTAATTCTTCTTCTTCGCAAATATCAACACGAGGGCTACTGTGCTGAAAGAAGCGATCTGTCGACTGTGTTTTTTACACTTAGATTACTATGGGCAGGGTGTGGTTATCATTGTTGGCAAGCTACTCGTGACGCCATGGGAATAATATGGTGAATATCTCGTGTCAGCATTCAATTTTGTCACCCACACCAAGTCATCTTCATCCACTGCAAGTCGAGAATTGCGACAGCAATTCGCGGCTTGTAGTGGATGAAAATGACAATGGTAAAGGTATCGTGTCGGCTTAAAATGGTATGTACTACGATTTGAAGACCTGGCCGTCGTGACAGAGCGCGGTGTACTATCTTATTTTTTGGCTCTGAACTCGATTTGTCAACCCCGATCAGCTCTTATACCCCACATTATTTCTATTGTTTCAAATATACATTGTAGTTGAACTGATTTGTATTAACAGTTTGAAGGGTAGGCTCTACTATAGCATAATGCTGTGAAGCGTCAAAAATCGGGAGTAATACTGAGACCATTGTGATATGCTATGCCAGGATTTTTGTATCCGTCTAAAAATAACTTGGTGAATGCCAATTTGAACCCCTTATACCATAATATTACCGTACCTACTGGAGACGATGGGGTGTTGTAATTTTAGCACCTGCAGCACATATTAAATTAGGTAGGTTACAGAACAAGACAGGGTTATCTTCAAATTGTCCAGCGATGGCCAACTGCTGGAACAAAATTAACAATATAGAAATAATCAACTGAGATCGTATAAATCAGATACATGGTTGCAACGTAAAAAAACTGCTATGGTAATTCAAATAGAATGGCTGTAAAGAACACAAAATAAACAAGTCTGAACAGCAAAGGTAGTCAACAATAATGTCGTGCAAAGGCAAAAGGCAGTATCTGCTTACTTTCAAAATAAACAGATACTGCCATTTGCCTTTGCAGAATAGAGATCCTTCTCCTTGGCATACATATTATTGTAGGCCTAAATAGGGCCTATGTTAATAAGGAATATAATAATACAAGGTTTATTGTGTAATTCAAAATAGTAAATTAAAAAAAAACAATAACAAATGCAATACGTATTATTCTGAACACATTATGTGTAAACTTATATAATGATAATTAATAATGCTGAAAAAAGGTTTGTCACATAACCTATAACTATATATCTATGGTGCCCTGTACAAGGGTAAATAGGTTTCAAGTGTATAACGTATATATGAAATCCATTTTTTTTATGCGTTTAATAAAAGTTATCCCATTAATATAACTTCGTAAGAATTGCTTACTCTCAGAAATACACAACCTTAATAATTTTTGCTGTTACTATTTAAATACCCCTTGACAGTGAACAGTTAAATCATATATGCAATAATAAACAACACATACATCCCTTACTTGACATTCTAACTTAGGATATCTGCCATTTATGATACATATAAAGATAGCGAAAGTTGTACGGGAATTATGTCAGCCATGATAATAGTGCTATGTAGCGCACGTAGGCCTAAAAGCTGTGTGTAATACTTATATCCCACCACCAGCATTACCTTACCACTGGGCACACGACGCTGTTGCGACGTTGAGTCAACGTCAATGACGTTGATTCAACGTCGCAACAACGTCGTGTGCCCAGTGGGTTACCACATATATTTACACGACTTTGTTCCTCAAACTTCAACGCACGACGTTGTTGCGACGTTGAATCAACGTCACAGAAACGTCGCAACAACGTCGTGTGGCCACTGGGGTATATATTGAAGTAACACGAGGGACTCGTGATTTGATTCGCCGATAAAATTTAAATGTGCCTGTAAACTTTAACTGAGAGGGCTGGCCGTTAGCTAACAATGTATGTACAACAGAAAAAGCAGATCTGAAACAAAATCTCCCGCAAGTTACTTATTAACAACAATAACAGCTACGATACGGCTGTAACACTAAAATCCGGTTCTTATAGAGTGATCTCTGCGAGGTACGTGTCTGACAGATGAAGGTTCCTCGTGCACATTTCATCATCTTGTTATTAACCCTTTCACCGCCAATTTATTCAATTGCAGTTTTCACCCACTTGAAGTTGTGTCTCGCTGACGCGACCCACAACCTCAAGTGAGTGAAAATTATTCAGATTTGACAAATCGTGCTGATTGATGATGTCACATTATGGCTTCAACATGCCCAAAAGGCGGTACTGAATGTGGTAATAATTGAGTGAAAAATGCAATATATTCGGCACCGGCGGTTAAAGGGTTAAAGCGTCGTATATACCACTGCATAAAGTGATAAATACGACACTTTAATATCAAAGTGACACGTTGCGCCTATTATACCATACGTCAAGAACCTTGAACCAAAATTATTATTCTGGTGTGTTTGGCAACGTGTGTCAATTATTGCTGCTGTGCAAAGACAAGCGGCAGTATCTGCTTACTCTAAAGTAAGCAGATACGGCTTTATGCCCTTGCAGAGCAGCATACTTCTCTCTCTATATATATACAGACAGTTGATACTTTTTCTATCAAGTATTATCATAATAATTACAATGTACGTTCTCTAGTAAAATAGTTTCCTGCAAAAATATGACACTATTCTCGAACGTCACAACATACTATATGACGGGATACTGATAGTGAAAGTGCGAAACCTACTGTGTTCATTCATCTCAAAGAGCATTCCCTGCTCTTTGGTCATTGTCATTGCGGCATTTTCACAATATTATTCTGAACTGTACACGTCACAAAACATTTGTATGACATTTGTACAAAGTTGGACCAACTGTCCAAAATGTCATACAAATGTTTTGTGCTTGCTGTACACTGGCGTCAATTGGCGGTGATGTTCTAATACATTGATCACAGCAGTTTGTCTGGCGCTGTAAGGTCACCGCGCTGTCAAAGTATGTGGCACCCCCTTGAAATCACTTAGGCCGAGTAACTGAATTATAATTGGAGGCATTGAAATGGAAAAGCTTGAAGCGCAGCAGATTCTTTGCCATGTCTGGAATTAAATTATACAGGTACTTTGCCTATGTTATAGCCGATAAATCACTGTCATTGGGAACGAAGTAGGGTTGTTTAAACATCAAGATTTCCAAATGTGTCACTAATGTGTCACTAATTAGACAAACATGAGTAATTTTCACCCAATTGAAGTTGTGGATCGCGGTAGCGAAACACAACTTCAAGTGGGTGAAAATTGAAATGATTTAATTTAGCGGTCTAGCGGTTACCATCTCCTCTGTCAGCATCGTGGACCACGACAAAGCAATCCGGTTATAGTTTAAGCCATAGCGCTAACACCTTTTGTATGCTACGGTATTTTATACACATGAGCTATCTTGGCAGGTTTCATGGCGACTATTATGTGTAGTTATACATCACATAGGACATGGCAGGCGTTGGGATTCTGTGTTTTTTTCTGGCACGTTCTTTCACTTGACGCCGCAATGCTGTTTTAATGTTGGGCCACAGTCTGCGACGCTGGTCCAACATTAAAACAACAGCTGCTCAGACGATTGTCAGTTTAAAATGCAGAAAAATATCTTTATTTCGCCGCGTTCCATTGTTTACGAATGATAATTTGCACGTTTTATATACACATTTCAATGGACAGTGTCCACTATTCACAGAACAGGGAGTTTTACTAGTGCCACAAGGTATATTGTCCCATGTCCCGGAGCTAAGTTCCAATGTGACAATCTACAAGTCCCCTTTACCACAGTGTGTGTGACAGTTCATGACCAGTTAGCAAGAGGGTGGCTGATAGTCCACTGATATATAGTAACACTATTATATATCTGCTACAGTAAAGATCCTGCCTCTGGCCTCTGCTGCATTCTGGCTTTCAGTACTAGATGAAGATCGAAGAGTTTCTGGCCATCCAGTAGTTTAGCTGAGGCGGTCAGCCATACCACACGGTACCAGGGTCTCATGTCAGCAGGAGGGCAGCTGACCTTCAGCCATACATTGTACCACACGGTACCAGGGGTTGATGTCAGCAGGATGGCAGCTGACCTTCCTTGTGACACAGACACTGTTCTTGGAGAGCTCTCGGGTCTTCATACAGAGGCGGTGGGTCGCCTGCAATTGGATAAAGTCAGAATTATTCACATAATATTATCACAGGGAAATGTTTTACAATTATAACAATAGAGAAGTTTCTTAACTAATTATTTTTGGTCTGAAGTGTTTTTTTCAAAGTCAGCCTAAGCCCTTTATACTACTTCGTTTAAAATTGGCCATTTTCTAGTACAGCTTCTAAAAATCTGTGGGACATTAAATATGCGAAGTAAGCTAAATAGGCCTACATAAGCTGCCTTCAATATTGAATATATATTTTAGCTGAAATACTCTGTTCAAGCTGACTTTTATTCCAGGGGATTTACGTCACAGTAATGACGTCAAGCATACCTCAATCCCCCTGCCAGGCCTACCAGCAGACTAGCGATGTTTAATTGTTGTTCCAATCTCTGTGACATTGGCAAGTTTCACAACATTATAAACAGCGTCGGGGGAAATATGAAGCTCCATTCTATTCTAACTCAGTACAATTATCGTTCATTTGTATTATTATTATTGAGCTAATTGGTGCACATGCAATTAGTTATTTTTTAATGGCAGGATTAAATCAAGGTAATAACATGCTTTAAGGTTAAATCTCTGAGTGGAGGAACACACAGGAAGACAATAATTAGTGAAATAACGGTCACGATTTTGTGGAAATGAAATGAATCGGGCTTTAGGCCACCTTTGTGCACATATAGGCTAAACTGGGCCAGGAGAACCTCCTGAGGATGGTGAGATGATTAAGATGACACTGTCCTCCAGACACAGGATTCGAAATTCGAGCCCTGGCGGTGTGAGGCCGAGCACGCTACCTCTCGGTCACGGAGGCTCCCCACAATACTAACTTTCACACGTGGATGGGGAAGAAACAATTTTTTGTTTCTTTCAAACCGCCGAGACCGGGAACCGAACCCCGGACTCTGGCGTGAAAGGCAGCGGTGCTAACCACTACCCTAGGGCCCCCGCCCACGATTTTGTGGAGGACTACATCATCCAGTGAGTAATCGACAATAGGATTATAGTTCCGTATAACCTTGTTAAATGAGGTTGAATTTATGGTCAGTGTGCACGTCTGTACACACCCACGCTCGAAGCCACTGTGCTGGGGCTTGCCTTGATGGTTGGCGGAGTGATGGTTCAACGCTGCATGCTTTTGTGAACACCTCGCCACTATTAGACCGCTGTCGGGCGGGGGCCCTAGGGTAGTGGTTAGCACCGCTGCCTTTCACGCCAGAGTCCGGGGTTCGGTTCCCGGTCTCGGCGGTTTGAAAGAAACAAAATTGTTTCTTCCCCATCCACGTGTGAAAGTTAGTATTGTGGGGAGCCTCCGTGACCGAGAGGTAGCGTACTCGGCCTCAGACCGCCAGGGCTCGAATTTCGAATCCTGTGTCTGGAGGACAGTGTCATCTCAATCATCTCACCATCCTCAGGAGGTTCTCCTGGCCCAGTTTAGCCTATATGTGCACAAAGGTGGCCTAAAGCCCGATTCATTTCATTTCATTTTCATTAGACCGCTGTCCTTTGTCTTTGGCGCAATATTGTTTGTGATTCGAAACCTGAGAATCTGCGATTAGATGCATGTATACTGACAGCCAATGGGATCCTAGAGGGTCTTTCGACGGGTTAGCATCAAGGACTGGCATATCTCGGATTCCTCGACAGAATAGGCTGTTTGTGACAAAATGTTGCCGCGAGAATTTGTGACGAGACAATAACATTAATGACGGCATCATCACGATGTGGCTTAGCTGGTCATGTTATATGTTTGTTGTTCAGTCAGTCACTATACTATGATAATAAAAATAATTCCATACAAAATATGGTGAAATGCGAAACTATCGAATGCATCAAACAAGCTAGGCCTACTCTCTTGTAAATCAAAGGTCAACGAAAATATTGAAATATGCTAGAGGAAATCTGCGCCAGTTGTGTATTGTTCCTAGTCTTCGACCCACGACAAAAAGCGTCTTGAACAAATAGTTTACTTTCGAGAACGTGATTTCAATTACTTATGAGGCTTCTAAAATATCCATATACAGTAGTTATCACCAATTTCAGAGTCCTAGGGGATATCAACTGCATCGAAATATTTTAATGGAGGTGATTTACAAGATCGCAGTCATGTCAGTAGAATCAGCGTGACCGGAAGTGGATCGCGCCGGCGGAAAACCGCCTTAATGGAAGCTAATGGTGCGAAACCAGCTGAGGCAGTTGATGTTAGTGGACGACACTAGGCTGTTAGCACGGGACCCAATGCGGATTTAATGCCGGGCCACCGTGGGAGACGGTGGCCCGGCATTAAATCCGCATTGGCGGGAGAGAGGTGAGTCGTGTGTACCTCCTGGGGCGGTGTTGTGGTGGTCGTGAGTGGTGTAGGGTGGTGGTAGAAGCACCGTGAGTGTGGTGGGGTCATCAGAGAACGTCTCCACCTCACCCATGGCCGGAGCTGACGGCACGGGACGGACTGCTGGGTCTGCGGGCAGAGCGGGCTGCTGAGGACAGAGATGCTGCTGCTGCGGATGCGGGTGCTGCTGCTGCTGGTGGTGATGTGGCTGCTGTTGGTGGTGGACACAGGTGTGGTGATGGGGGCAGGTCACGGCGGCTCGGCTCTGTGGCGCTACTGAAACAAAATCAAACACAAAACATCATTACCGAAAACTTAACCTTACAATGAAAGAGTGTATCTTTTATAGCCAAGGGGACGACGTATTGGCGACTGTAGCTTTGTGGCAGTCTCCTGACATTTATTATGCTGTATTATTGTATGTTCCTTTTTGTATGTGATATGCCAACTGAATGAGTTCTGATTCTTATGTTTGAAAAAAATGAATACCAGTTTTGTACGTAGTGATTGTTGTTCATGGTTTTATTAAATGTTTGTTTTCTAAGTGCCGTTTATCATGATTATGTAAGGGTTGGTGGAAACAGGAACATGTAAATAAATTTACGTATGTAGTCTAGCAGCACAGCGTGACAGCCTGCTATTTTTTTGATGGATACCCAACCACAGGAAGTAACATTACGCACCATATACCGAAACAAAGCTTAATTTATGATGTCTGCAACAAGAAAAGTGATGGTGGGGTTTTTGACTTCCAAGTAGGATATTGTCTTTTCAAATAAACGGTTTGTGGGTTTACTGTACTTTGGTCTATTTTAAGTACTGTATTTTCACCCAGTTTACTGCTGGTGTGTTGCTTGCTGCTACCTCATTAGGTGGAACTATCAGCAAAGGCTCCAATGGATCCTGTTTAGTTTATCAAACTGTTATTAATATTATCTGGTATACTAAATAGATCTGAATTGAATTAGGCGAAGACTCAATTAATTAACCCCCCCACCCCCTACATTAGGCTACTCTGTATATTATATACAAAATCAGTAGCCCCCCTACCCTCTCCATCGAACAAGAAACCTCTAAGGCCCCAAATTCACAAATTCTGAGCGCTCCGATGGAGAATTGAACACAATTATGAAGTAGTAATCCATAATGAGGATGACGCCACCTGGTGAATATAACACTAACAGACAGTAAAGTGGACAAAGCCTACAAGAAACCAGAGGACATGGGTCGGCAGACACACACCACACCCAGTAAAAACGAGACATTGAGCCATTACTGATTCAATGTTTGGCCAGCGTCGTAGACGGTGGACCAACATCGTATTTGTGAGACATTACATCGTGTGCGATCGCTATAAAAACCTTTTGCACGGTCACTCATGGCGAAATGGTTAGCGCACGGCACTGTGATGATGACTTACAATTTCTGAGCCTGATGATCTGTTGGCGCAGCTTGACACTGATGAAGATGATGACGAGGATGATGACAACGACTAAGGGGATGATTAGGGCCAGCCAGTGCTCGCTCCAGCCCGGCAGGCAGACCTTTAAGTCAGAGCCCCGACTACCACACTCGTTTCTTACAGGAGACGTGTCATCTGCAACGACAACAAAATCATAGTCAGTTCCCAGTAGACGCAAAACAATAATAAAATAGATTCATTCAGGGTAGAATCATTAGTGAAAACACTATTTTACATAATTGCCCTTCTAAAGATTTGTATAACATGTGTACAATGTTTGACCAACGCGGGGAGTCCGCTCAACGCTGTCACAAAGCTGGCCCAATGCCTGTAATGTGGAAGCCTCTAGCTGAATATCAATAGTTAACAAATAAAAGTAAAACTTGAAAAGCATTAAATAGTAGACTTATTATTAAAAAAAAAATACTTCCACACACGGAAATGCCGCTTAGCCTGAGTTATCATGACCACATTTGAAAAATAACCTGTGATTTCACAAAACCAACATTCTGAAGATGTAAGCCTACATATCTTGTTTATGACAAATAAGTCATACATGACTTTTTACTATTATAAATACCCTGTGTTTGTTTAAATATATACAGGACAAGCCTGATTTTAGGTGTACATATCATGTCGATTTACATGTGATTTTACAGAACTAACATGACTAACCATGCTATCCCTGTTGTACGTGTTGTATCTGCATACATATTTTTATGACAAATAAGTCAGTAATGACTTGTAACTATTTCAATAAAACAGCTATCATTTATCTACTATGTCCATACAATTTCCAAATATATATATCTAGTCATCACTGTATGCATTCAGGCCAGTTAGGTAAGTGTTGCCGTTTTTGTTTAAGCACAAAACACAGTCTAGCATATTAGGGATTAAATAGCATCAATAAATTTATAGCTTTAGCCAACATCACAAACTGCGAATAAATCGTCAGTAGAAAATAGATGATACATTTAGTCATTTTGATAAGCTAGACATTTTAGAAGCACAAGTGACATTACGATATTGATGCCATATGTGCGAGAATCCCCACAGGCAAATACCCACAAGTATCTAACAGCAGCACTAAAATAAAAGCTACAGGATTAATAACTGTGACACGTGAGTTTGACACGGTGAGTGTATTTGGAGTGTGCCTAACCCGCGTAGTGTGACGAGGAGAGTGTGTGTGGAGTGTGTCACGCGGCGAGTGTGTGTGTGGAGTGTGTCACATCCCCCCAGTGTTGTTGAGCCATCTGCGACGCGTTCCCAACATTAAACCATCATTGGCTGAACGTCCCGTGTTCTCCGGGGTGGCTTACCGAGCATGTTGGAGCAGTTGATGGTTTCATCCGTGCTGTCCAGGCAGTGCACCACGCCATCACAGTGCAGGTCACGGCTGATACACTTGCCGTCTCCACACCTCCACATAGAGTTACCGCAGCTGTCTGTGAAAAAACAATCAATAAATATAAAAAATGAGAGACAAAAAGACTAGAATCCCCATCCGACCACACAGCAGAGCTTCCCAGCGGACACCAGAAGTTGAACCCACGTTGTCTCAGCCGATGGAACAACGGTAATCTGACGTTGGCTCGGGGTCTCGTGATTGCTGGGAAAGCCTATCGGATGCCATCAACCGTTTCTCAACCCTTCACTCGCTTTGAAAAAAGTTGACCTCCATTTTGTCAAATCTGAAAAAAATTCACCCACTTGAAGTTGTGTATCGCTACCGCGACCCACAACTTTGAAGTTGTGTATCGCTACCGCGACCGACAACTTCAAGTGTGTGAGAATTACTCATATTTGTTTAATTTGAGACCGAGCATTTGTAAATGTTGATGTTTTAACACTTATTTAATTCGCAATAACTTTGATTTAACCTGCTAATGAAACAGATTAAAAAATACTAAAGCCGTGCTTAGTGTGTAAAGGGTGAAGGCAAGTCAAAGGACATTTCGAATACCTTGTATGATTATCTTTTTAAAACAATTATTACGTCTAATTATCTAATTGAGACGTTCTCAAGAGATCAATCTCATCGAAAACGATATGTTGTCCCTGCATTGGTTTTCATACGCTGGCTTTCGAGACACTATCACCAGGCATACAATGTCACGGGACCATAATATTTACCCATTCGTGCTCATGCATACTACATTACTGGACTCATGAAATTCCTCTGACTAACCATGGAAATGTACCAACAAACGATACGAGAATCTGTTTTATACTCAGTGAATGGGAAAAGCACCATACTTGAAATAAATTAGTAGAATAACTTTTCGAGCACACATTTTTGAAGGACTGCGGACATAATTTTTCGACAAATAATGTCAGCTTCGGCAGATTAAGGTAGCCTAGAATATATCAAAAACAATATTATTTGGTCAATACCCAGAAAAGACAAAACATAGCATTTATACAACGCCGACCAAAATTGTACAAATGTTATACAAATGTTTTGCACTTAGTTGGCTTTGGGGCATATGTATCCACATACGGTGAATCCTCTTGATTAGGACAACACAGTTGAGCATGTTCAATAATTATATATTGTGATAAAAAATGGTTACAAAAACAGACGATTCTGAGGCAGTGAAAGTAGCAGTTGATGAAGATGACATTTGAGTGGTGGGCAATCTCAGTAATACTGCGTCACTTTGTGTTGGCCGCTAAATGTCACAGGTTGTCTGCCTGGTCATCAATTGCGAGGCACTGCAGGCGAATAAGGCCAACATCAAAACCCCACAAACAGATCAAAAAGCTAGCAAAGCCAATGAACGTAGCCATGCAAACACCCCATCTCCAGTTCAACATGTATATCATATACGAAATTTTACTTTAAATTGTATGCAGTCTTTCAGTATTAATATCTATTTTCAAAGTAACAGACCCATCCATTTATTT
This sequence comes from Flabesymbios commensalis, assembly GCA_964017125.1. Lineage (NCBI taxonomy): Eukaryota > Metazoa > Annelida > Polychaeta > Terebellida > Flabelligeridae > Flabesymbios > Flabesymbios commensalis. Next base: position 56,371,131 of record OZ024908.1, read on the forward strand.
TCACATTTTACTTTTTTTATTCAAAAGCTAAAAAGTCAATACATGTACGCATTTATATGTTGGTCAAAAAGTAGGTCAAAACATTAGCTCACCAATAATTATCTCGTTTTAATTGTAAACACAATTCATCCTAATAAGGACGTCCTAAATTATATAAGCCATCTTATTAAGACGTCCTAAATGATACAAGCCACCATCCTCATAAGGACGTCCTAAATGATATAAGCCATCCTAATAAGGACGTCCTAAATGATACAAGCCATCCTAATAAGGACGTCCAGAATGATACGAGCAATCCTAATAAGGACGTCCTAAATGATACAAGCCATCCTAATAAAGACGTTCTGAATGATATAAGCCATCCTAATGAGGACGTCCTAAATGATATAAGCCGCCCTAATAAGGACGTCCTGAATGATATAAGCCATCATAATCAGGACGTCCTGAGCTTTCGCTTGAGATTTTATATTTAGGTATTTTATAAAATCAACACCCCTAGTGTTGGTCCAATGCTGGGCAAATGTTGTAGACGGTGGGCCAACATTAAACCAACATGAGGTAGGACAGGAATTCACAGCTGAATAAGAATGCCTGAGTGTTTGGAGAGTTAACCATTTCAGCGCAGAGAAAGTCTTTTTACGTCAGAATCTGATGCAAAAAAACAGTTCCCGCGCTGAAAAAATAAAATATTTCGTAGCCCCATAACATAGGTATTCAAATGAAGCGGACAGAGTTACTGATAGCTAAGACATTTTTGATGATTTAAAATTGAAAAAAACCTTTAATCTCTATGGTTTCTACAAAAAATATTTCAGCGTTGTAAGGGTTAATAAGCTGGGAAAAATATGAAAAAGAAGTTTGTCCCCACAAAAGTTAGAAAAAAGATTGTTGAAAATGTGGGCAGAAAAAAAGTTTGTTGTCGAAATTAATAAAAAAATATGTTGACCAGAAACATCAGCAAATGGTAACGTACATAATAGGAAGACATACGACAACAACAATATATTTCAGTTCTTCAACGAAACATAAGAAAAGGTTTGTCGGACGTTCATCGCCAAGAAAAAAATTGTTTTCTTGCGGAGGTGAAAAAAAAGTTTTCAATCAACAAAAACTCTAGCCCCCCTCCCCAGATATCTAATGGTGCGTCCCTTAATATCATAGAAAGTGGCCGAATATTGTGAGAGTAGGCACCCCGTGGATATACGCATTAGCCGTATTCCTGTGGGAGCTCCGCAAAATGTCAGCCCTTCTCTCATTGACATCCTAACAAAAACTCATAGTCTGATATTGGTGCTAGTTTTGTTTAGACCTTTCTATGACAAAAAAGGCAGGGTGATTTTCCCATTATAACACCAAGACATAAACATGATCAAAACATTAAACATACACTCTCATTAAAAAAACATACACTCTCATTAAAAAGGGACAATTTAAAATACTGACAAAACTGATAAGATATAGAATGTATGTGGATGAGTTTGTAATACGTTCGAATGGGAATACAAGTAGGAAACCTGCGAGCATCGTCATAATAATGGTGTGCAACACTTCTTTGTGAAAAACGCTTGTTTAAAGATTTCGGGTCACGCCGATGGTTTCCAATTTTTGTGTGGCGTTGCATGGGGGGGGGGGGGGGGGCGTGTACAATTTCTATTCAAACGTAAATTTAGATGTTCTGAAAATGTTTTTATATTCATTCACTGTAAATAAAGTGTGAGAAATCATGAAATCTGTCATGTGATTAAACGTAACAAAGCTCATTTGCCAGGGGATAGAAGTCTTTAGGCCTATTTGACTCGAATTAATGTTTTTTTTATACAAAATCAGGCTCTTAGCTTAGGGTGAGGGAATATTTTTAAATATGTATATTCTCTGTATAATACGTGGCAGTACGCACTACTGTGCTATGCGGCGGAGACTGATCTCAAATGCTGGTTACCGACGCTTATCCAGCACGAAACCAGCATCGTATCAACGTGGCGAGTTTTCTGAGACTTGATTTAGGATTGGCTTGGCGGAGACTGGGCGGCCATCATCACACGGCAGGAAGCGGGAGCATCCAGCACAATTGCCGGCGACACTTCTGGAGAATCAGCCTCAGTCATGCCATCTCACCATTCAGCGCGATCACTGATCCTGCTGGGGCATGACAACAAAGAGAAATACTGTCTGGCAGACGACAGCCACAAATCTGCCCGCCAATATATCACACCCCAGCAAACGAGAGGCATTGAAACAACGTTGGTTTAATGTTGGGCCAGCGTCTGCGACGCTGGCCCAACATTAAACCAACATTGTTTCAATGTGTCGTCTTTGCCAGGACACACCGCCCGACAACTGCTTTATCGAGGCTTTATCTCAGGTGACGAAATAACCCAGCTCTGTGGTGGAAAAAAGCCAACCAATAAGCGCTGGCTAGGTTAACCATCCAGCTACTCGTCAGACCAGTGGGTTAATTTTATCTTGATTATACACCAAGTTTTTTTAGTGCGTCGGTATCCTTTTGTTAATTATTCTAAATTATTCTTGGTAACACTAGCGACTATATGGAATCGTATTGAAACATTATTATTTCTAGATTAGTATTATAAAACATCTGCAGTAAAAACTTTATGAGACTGTTCGCGGCACGAAAACACCGTCAGATATTTTCAGGCCAGTCCATAAAAACTACACATAACAAATAAGAAGGTGGCCGCCGTCAGCCATTTTGTTTGAATGGATAATTCCCAGTCAACAGAAATTATTAGAGAACCACCACGTCAAAATTGAATGCGATCCAACCAACGGTTCTTAAGATGTCGCACCCACATGGCCAGCCAATTTTGAAAATGGCTCGGTGCCATAACAAAAAATACATGGGAGCACATAGATGGTCTCCTGCTAAATTAGTTATATATGTTCCCTATTATTATATACTGTGTTTATAATGGCAAATAAATGTCATGTTATGTTATGTTATATCTGTAAAAAATTCATCAGATAACTTTGTAGTGAGAGCTAAATAAAATAATTGATTTGCGAATATGGCCTACGCTCGCAGCGGCGGCAGCGGAAAATAGGGATACTTAATCATGTTAATAAATACAAGTTCAGCTTTAAGAAGACTTCAATGAATCAGAAACAATGATTGTATTTTCAACTTGTATCACAACAATCTTCTTTTAATGTCGGCCCACCGTCTTCGACGTCGACCCAACAATAAAACAACATTGGGTGAACGCCTCGTGTTCGCTGGGAGCTGTCGTTAAAAAAATGTTGTTACACACACAGTAAAAACGAGACGTTGACCCAATCTTGTTTTAATGTTGCCCACCGTCTTCGACGTCGGCCAACCATTAAAACAACATTGGGTCAACATGGTCAACGCCTCGTGTTTGCTGGGAGCTGTCGCTAAAAAAATTGTTGTGACGCACAGCAAACACGAGACGTTGATCCTCTGCTGGCTTGTAGACCATTGGCCCACCCTCTACGACGCTGGCCCAACATTAACCCAACAGTGGTGAACATCCCAGCAAAACACGAGACGTTCACTCAATAGTGGGGGAATGGTGGGCCACCGTCTACGACGCTGACCCAACATTCACCCAACGGTGGTGAACATCGCAGCAAATACGAGACGTTCACTCAATGTTGGGTGAATGTTGGGCGACCGTCTACGACGTCGGCCCAACATTCACCCACCAATGTGTGAACGTCTCGTGTTTACTGGGATCTGGTATTAGCTGACAGACAGATGACGCATCCAGTAGACACATGACGTTGAATAAATGTTGGTTTAACGTTGGTCCAGCGTCGTAGACGGTAGACCAACGCTAAACCAACATCGATTCAACGTCTTGTGTCTGCTGGGGCATTATCTTACCTCTGGTTGCGAACGCTGTGATGACCAGTTTAAATCCTCTGTGTTCACCTCGAGGTCTGCCCGTCTCCCAGTCTATACGCAGACCCTGTCCCCAGTGAGTGGTCGTCTTATACACACGCCTCGTCCCCAGCAGGCCAGACGGAAACAACTGGTCCAGCTTCCCACAAAATTTATCTACCATCTGTATAAAAAAGAGAAAAAAAGATTTTTTTTTCAAAAAATGAGGAAAGCTCAATTTTCATACATTATAATGTTGTGGCTTCGGACCGAAGGGACACTAATAATCTTAAAATTAGGATTAGGCCTATCTTTTTTTCTCACACTTTATAATATGTTCTTACCCAGCAAGCGCGCGATATTGAAGCAATGTTGGGTTGAAGTTGCGCCACCGTCTACGACGTTGGCTCAACATCAACCCAACATTGGTTCAATGTCTCGTGCTTGCTGGGTATCTTTTCTGATGGAAATGAGATGAAGTTAAGATAATTTTAAATTCATGAATTTTAGTTGGATTGACATAGATGTCAATCCAACTAAAATTCGTGAATTTAAAACCCGGCCCGATGTTGTTTTTGAGGTTGGGCAAACGTCGCAGACGGTTGGCCAACCTCAAAACAGCATTGGCTCAACGTTTCGTGTTTGACTGGGGGACACTTTTACAAGTGATTTATTGCATTGTTAATCTACTACTACATTACATTGAACAATGTAGTAATAATGATTGTATGAGATATTTCATCATCAGTCAGGCCTTCACTTTTTGAATTCTTGTTTTATTTCCGCGTTTTCGTCGTTTTTTTTTGCTATTCCTTTTTATAATAGTTTGTATTAACGTCCCGTTTTGCTCCAGCTCTCCGAATCAATCATTCCGGGATATTTTTTGCATGCTATTCCTTTCCACTGGAGGCACAGAAAACATGCACTAGAAAATTAAACCAATCGGAGAAGACTCAATCTTCTGCCTATTACGCCTCGGAATGGGTTTAAGGCTTTTTGCGGATTATCATTGTCAATCAAGGGGGCCACTATTCAATTTCCAGGGGGGGGGGGTTATTTTTAAAATAAATAATCTCGGGCAGACTCTGCATGAAATAAATAATATATTTCAGTTCTCTAGTATATAGGCCTAGATATGAAATAAAATATGAAATTTTCAGCGCCCCGCCGAGCGGGGTTGAAGCTAGATCTTATATTTCCATAGCATATATGAAAGTATCCACCTTTCACAAGTGTCATGGCGGCCATCTTGTATATGCAGATTATCAACCAGGACAATCCATCAGAGGGTCCATCTTGGACATGCGAATTAGCCCATGGCGGTCATGCTGAATATATGAAATTAGCTGATTTTCGAACTCAACCAGAATAATCCATCAAAGGGAGTTCAGAAAAAAATTCGCGAAGATCGAATGATTATTGGCGACTGGAGAGCGTTTACATAGATATTGGATATGCAAATTAGCCTATCGCGGCCGTGTGGAATATGCAAATTAGCTGATTTTCGAACTTAACCAGTAATCCATCAGAGGGTGTTCGGAACAAATTTCGCCAAGATCGGATGAATATTGGCGATTGGAGAGCGTTTATACGTCGTCAAATTGTTGAAGAAGAATACTAACGAAAATAGACAACACTATAAAACAATAACTTCCCATAACATAGTAGGTGGAGACTTAATAACTAATTTTCCGCGACAAAAACTACAGCCCAGCCTCCCCCCCCCCACCCCACCCCCGGGGCTCTCTAAAGATTATGTTGCTGTTGTGTGTTACTTATGGTACATATGTGTGGCCACTAGGGACACGGTTGCGTGTGCCCTCTGTTCAATTTCCAATCATTATAGGAAAAGTTTGCTCAACAATGGTTCAACATCAAAGACGCTGCATGGTTAACACATTCTCATTCATCAGATCCATTATCCTTCCACTAGCCTTAGCTAGTAGCTGTGCTAGTCTGGCCCTGAGAAGGAGGCTGGGTCAACACTGCCGTGGAAAGACAAACGGCAGTATGCCCAACCCTTAAAGCCCTGAAATATTGTTATATAAACCAGATATAAAACAAAAAAACAAAAAAGGGAGTCCAAAGATTTTTTTTTAATTTGAAATCATCATGCATGTCTTAGCTCTTTCCTCTTCATTTGAATACCTATTTCTTGGGTCTACGGCCATTATAATTAGGCCTTACTCTTAAAGCGCTGAATGTTTTTATGAGAACCTTGGAGGATAAAGGGTTTTTTTCAATTCGAAATCATCATAATTGTAATAGTTCACTCTTTCTGATTCATTTAAATACCTATGTCATAGATCTACGGCCATTATTATTATTGTTTACTCTTACAGCGCGGGGACCGGGTTTAGTCGTCAGAATCTGACGTCTACAGACGTCAGATTCTGACGACTAAAGTTGGTCCCAGCGCTGTAAGGGTTAACCCTTCAGGCCCTCACGAAGCATCGAAGCATCATTTTGCATCTCTGAAGAATGGCTTAATTTTCTAGAGCTAGGGGTTTTAGAATGAAAATTTCATGGAACTGTTTTAATAACAAAAATATTTTTTTTCTTTTGACACCCATTTCAAGTCCTCTTCATCCACTACAAGTCGAGAATTGCGGCAGCAATAATTCGCAGCTTGTAGCGAATGAAGATGACAATGACAAATTCAGGCTTGAAAGGGTTAGGACGTCTAACGTCTTAAGTCAATCACGCACTTGTAAAGTAAGCAGCTACCGATTTTTTTACATAAGAAGGCTAAGACAACTCCGTGTGTCTTCCGTCCATTACGAGATGGACTATCGCTATCACGAGAACGACAGAGCTGCGGACTGACAACCAGTCTGACTTGGAATCCCCAAGCCTCATCATTTTCTCATCCTTTTATGTAGTCATGACAACTGAAAGCACGTCTGTTTGTTTTAATTAAATGCGTATGTGTCACCGCGCCGGATAGGTTACCACAAAACACTCAAATGAAATCGATTCCAAATGACAACTAATTAATTTGGCGCCCACTCCCCCGTATCGCGTTTTGCCCTGGTCTCCCTTCAGCCTTCGCCTGAAGCCACACTCGGCATTAATATGCTAAATATAGAGGTGTGTCGACGATGGACCAACATTGAACCAGCATTGGGTCAGCGTATCGTGTTTTCTGGGATTAGACCCTGCATGGTTGTTTGATCGTGCATTCTTACTGACCATGGCAGATACGGTTGACGTCATCACATTGATCAGGTGAAACCACACAAAAACATAGCCTTTGTCTGTACCAAGATAACACTAGATATTTACCCGGTGTTGGATTGGTGTTGGGCCAGCGTTGGAGATGGTGGAAGAACATTGGGCCAACGTTGGGTAGCAGTTCATGTTTTCTGGGTACACCGAGATTAGTCCAATACAATAGCAAGCCGCTATATATATACAATGATATAAGATTCTCAAAGAACATGTCTCACATCATTCTGATCTCTCACACGATAAGCGTTCAAGTGAGTTTAAAATAAAGTGATCATACAATCAGGGTCCACGTCGTGGGTATGTTGGCCTTAAAGGGTTATTGGGTATATTGTCCCTAAAGGGTTATTCTCATTTAAATTACTAAAACAGGATTATCACACTCTCGCATTCAGCGTCCTCACGAAGATATGATATTACAAAGGGTAATTCTCATTTTAATATGTAAAGCAGAATCTATATTATGGATCCACATCAGTATGCGACTCCACAGATAAATTTTTCGGGTTGAATTCCACGCAATGTGAAGCCATATATATGGTCCCTTGACCATAACCTAAATTAAATTATTTAAATTTTCACTCACTTGAAGTTGTGTCTCATACTTGTTTAATTTGAGACCAAACATTTGCAAATCTTGATGTTTTAACACCCATTTCATTCCTAATAACTGTATTTTAACCTGTTAATAAAGGGTTAAATAAACACCTCTAAAGACATTTTTTTTAAAACATGTCTGTCTCAGATATCGATTTAGGTTTGAGTGGGTGACAATTTAAATTTTATAATTAAGCGTGTTAACATGTTTACAGCGAGACTGACGAACAAGGACACACAACGAAACCAGTCATCGACGGTGATCATTTAATAACACCTGATCTTCTAGTGAACAATGGACATCAACCAGGTAAAACCTGACACAGACGAAGTAGATATTAAAATAAAGATCAACACTGCATTGTAAATAAAATGCGTCATTCCAGCAGTGTAATCTCAAATGGTCAAAAAATAATTATAAGCGCATGTGTAATCCCAGAAAATACTCTGTCAGCTGTGTTGTGAAATCCATGATTATCGACTAAGACATTGTTCTGTCGAAATTAGAACACGTTCTAATAAAACATGTGGCATGCAGGTACTTCTGGTCATGCTGATTGCAACACATTCCACATGATTACTCAATCATAGATCGATACTGTTATCAATAAATAGGTCCACTGCATTTTCTCATGTCTTTACAACTTTCTGCGTCATCACCACCTTTCTGTGACTGAAAGTCTCAACTAGCACGACAGTAAAGTCAAGGTGGTTCACGTGCTTTTTAATTCAATTTTTTTAAGCATGGATTGAAAATGCAATTGTACTTTCGCTAAAGTATTTATTAAGGACTGATAGTTTCCAGTGGCTGAATACAATCAGAAGTGATGTCAGGTCTTCTACTGGTAGGCCTATTGTTATTGGTCCTCGAATACATATTAAATAGGCAGTGATTTAATCAACGTTATACTAATTCAGAATAGTCAACACTACTATACCATTGATATGTCGGAATTAAACGTCCCTGAAGTATACATGAGGTCAGACAGCACCCCATTTGTGGTTGGTGGCACTGTTCTATCATCGGATGTCATCATTTATGTGTCCCACACCCTCCAAATGGGCACAGGGCCTGATATGGGCATGCCCATATCAGACCCTGTGCCCATATGATATCCAGTGCGCACTATATAGATATCATTTTTAAACAGCTTACCTCGGCACGGCAGAGGTGTGTGATGTGTGTTTTTCTCGTGGCCACCTCACATATCTTGATGGAGTCTTGACATGGGGAGCTCTGCGCGATGTCCAGGTACTCAAACTGTACCATCAAGTACAGGTTACGATCCCGCGGCTGGAACAACATAACGGAAGAATTACTTAAACATAGTTAAACTGACTAACTGACCAAAATGATTTGGATGTATACATTTGTACATGTAATGGACAGTATGATATATTAGGTATTGATTCGTTCACCATTTTCACTCCAAAAATCCAAACTTTAATGAACACAAACAATTTCAAGAAAAGTTAATGAGGGCGACTAAAAATAAACATTGAATACATCTCTGGAAAAGTTAATGAGAGCGACGAAATTAATAAAAAACTGTTGACCTGTTTTTAAAAGTTAACGAGGGCGACGAAAACAACAAGCAAAAAGCATGGCTGGATAAATGTTTTCTCTTGAAATAAACTGTTTTTTTCAGAATTCTGTGACAATCCAAACGGAGTAGAAACATAGTGGCTTAACACTGTGGTTATCAAAGCGGTCACTAGGGACAACCATATTCCCTACAGCAAGGCTAGGCTTCTCACGAGATCGACCTCGGGAGAAGACTAATCTCGCTGTGGGGAAGATGAGCACAACTAGCTTATTAATCAGAGTGGTTAGGGTGCACAGTAAACAAAAGGGACATTCAACCGAATATCTTTAAAAGTTTTTCACATTTAAGACAGAACTGATCAACGCCCCTTTCACCAGGTGGACAAAATGCTTTAACATACTGAACGCATGATTAGGCATTATTCAATTAAAGCTGATATTGACCGCGGCCGTAGTCTATCAGATGATAATTATATAGTTTATATATTTTTTAAATGAAATTACTTTTATTTCAATAATGATATTTTCTTGACAATAGTAAGTCTAAGGTATTAACACTTCTATAATGTCAGTGATGTTTCCGCTATGGTAAAATGTCAAGTAATATTTAAATAAAAATATTTTACTTCCATTATGATAAAAACTCTCTCCGACTAATGTTTGCATGAGTGTATGATTATGATTTTCGGAGTCGGCCTAAATGTAGGCATATAATTAAATATGTTAAACCTAAGGTACATGTGTCATCTAAAAATTAGCATAGCGTTGATAAATTGATTTATTACGAGGGAAATAGAGAGTTGCGTGGATAGGGTTTTGACCCAAGACTTCTGGAACGCCTTTTGAAACAGACCAAAATCAAACCGGAACAAGAGGCCAGCCGGCCACCATAATCACCCGCCCCGCCCTCGTGATATTATTTTTTCAATGAGCGTCTTTCCCTGAACTCTCACATTCTGTTTTACAGTAATGGTCTACCTATTCAGCACAATATGCCATGTATATTACAGATATGAAGTCAATGATGATCACAAGTGGGCCATTTTTAAATTAGATCAAGCTTGAAATTAAAATTTTGCCAGCAATATTCCTCTATGAAACCTCACATTTTGTTTTATAGTAATGGTCTAGCTATCTGGCACAGTTTTCTCGATATTATCCATATTAATGTCAATAATGGCCTCAAGTGGGCCATTTTGAATTTGATTGAGTTGAGATTTTTCAGGGCATATCCCTCCCTGAAAATGCACATTTTGTTTTATAACAAAGGTCTAGCGATCTGGCATTGTTCACCAGATATCAGGCATATTTAAGGTAATTATGGCCGATAGTCAGCCATTTTGAACTTGATCAGGGCATCTTCCTACCTGAAACCACACATTTTGATTTATAGTGATGGTTTAGCTATCTGGCATGGCTTTTCGATATCAGACATAAAGTCAATAGTGGCCGATGGTCGGCCATTTAGAATTTGATCGAGTTTTCAGGGCATATCCCTACCTGAAAGTAATAGTCTAGCTAACTGGCACGGTTGGCAAAATATCAGGCATATTAAGGTTAATTATGGCCGATGGTCGATATCACTACCTTAAACCGCACATTGTGCTTAATAGCAAAGTGCAAAACACACCAACCCGAACGCGATTAGGCACGTGACGAGGGACGCGATGATTGTGTATAAACCATGGAGACTAAAGGGTTTTTCAATTTCAAATCACTAGTATTCACAAATGTCTTAGTTAGCTCTTTCCGATTCATTTGAATACCTATGTTATGGGTCTACGGCCATTATAGATATGTTTACTCTTACATCGCGGTGATCGACTTTAGACGTCAGAATCTGACGTCTAAAGTCGATCACCGCGCTGTACATAGGACCCTAAGGGTTGAAATCTTGTTCATATAATTTGTGCCGCGAAAAAATAACTCGTCATTTTTAAAATAGAGTATTCCACTGCCTACATTTCGATGGTGTCAGAGATAAAAATCTCATAAAAGCATAAGTAGTTAAGATATCTATTAAAAGCGTCACGACCATGACATCCACTATATAAATCGACATTTTGGAAATGATGACATTCACATGCCTTTTCGTAAGGTTGGCCAAATGCACCTGAGATTGAGAACCAAACAAAGCTCACCAGATGTCTGTGCTTCTGTCTATGGACATGGTCAGTATTCAAAAGATTGATTTGGTAACATTTGGATGAACGTTGCCGCCCACCACATACTCCACAGCATTATATCAGCCTCACATCTTGAACATCTCTATTTTGACTTCTTCATACGAGACCTTCTCTCTAACATGAATATATCAGGAAGATATCGACTCACCAAGCAGCACAGATTTCCCCAATGCTGGCTCAATAAAGGGCCAATGTTTTAAAATGTAGACCTGCTCATAATTGACGTAACTATGGATGACAACTCGTGTTTACTGGACAACGTACTTCTAGCCCTCAAAACGCTGAAATATTTGTATAAAAACCAAGAGTCTAAAGAGTTGTTTTCAATTTGAAATCATCATAAATGTCTTTACTGTTATGGGTCTACGGTCATTATACATATTTTACTCTTTCAGTGCGGAGATCGACGTTTATAGACGTCAGATTCTCGATGTCTGAAGTCGATCCCCGCACTGAAAGGGTAATGTTGCTTACTATGGCACCACTCTGCTTACTTGTAAAATAAGAAATAGTAGTCTTTGGCTTCGCCCGGCGATATAGGCAACTAAGCATTTAAATCTACCCCATTAACCGAATATGTGCACACTAAGTTCCTGCAAATAAATTTATCGTAATAAATCTCGTAATAAATGTGGGTAATTTTCATTCACGTCAGGTGCCCAAGTCAGATCCAGAAGTCTCAGAGGGTCGGAGCTTGGCGGATGATCTGGCGAGCGCGCCATGCGGGAGTATCTATAACTAAAGCGGCTGGTAAACCCGTAGCAGGATCGGCAGCAAACAAGAGACGTTGACGCAATGCTGGGTTAATGTTGGCCCGGCGTCGTGGACGCTGGGCAAACATTAGCCCAGCATTGGCTCAAAGTCTCGTGTTTGCTAGAATCGGCTCAGTGCTTACGGTGGGGCTTTGTTCTCACTCGATGGTATTCCTCATAAAGGAGGCTGAACGCTTGGCCTCCCAATTATGTAGATCCAGATTTCAATTGTGATAGCAGTAATTGAGGTTACCAGAAGACAAATTAGACAAAGATGGGCCGAAGACCGGCAACTGCATTATCTTCCACCTGACTAATCCCCGTGGTCGTTAATCAAAAGTCGCCATTTTCTACCATCACGATAAACTGATGTATCTCCGGCTTTGCATAGTAGCAGATACGTGGATTTGTCTCGAGGGTGTGATTTATGTATAGCGGCTGCGTGTATAGAAGTACCATATGCAAAAACCTATCAGGGTCAATATGTTTTCTTGTCAAAAAATGGTTCAGCATTTGTGCAAACATTGTACTGACATGTATTCCGCAGCAGGACAAGACAAACATTTATATATTAAACTCTTCCTTTACCGACTTCCCCCTGATAAAATTACTCCCAGAAACGGAATTCTTTTTATAGGGGGACCCCTGAGGTAGCCCCTGGGCACAATACAGATTAAAGATATGCGCATGCGCTTATCGCCCAAATTTAAAATGCAAGAGAACATTGCGTCTATGTCACTGACCATTCTGGTTTGCGATTTTCAACCACGCATTTAATAAAATATCTCCATTGCAATTAATCCATGTACACATGTGGATTTTGGTAAAGGAAGGTAGTTTTCGCATAAATGCGAAATTGGTAAAGGAAGAGCTAATTGCTAAATTGTCAAGTGAGCAGGTACATCCTTTTGTTTTTCATGGCACCATGCAACCCTGACGAGGTAACATTGCACATTCTATCCACATGACCGAGGCAGGTCATCCCGTAGTTTCGTTGTTTTAATTATGGTCGATTACAATAGGTCCTTTCAAGTATTGTCCGTATGAAGTGTAGAATGGTATTTGAAAGAAGGAATCGGGAAATATGTGTACACTGATATATCAAACAGATGAATAGATATTATACGACACAGCGACTGTCATCGAGAATGACAGATGTTTTGCAATAATTTGCTATCAAATGCTTAATCCTTTAACCGCCGGTGTCGCATATATTCAGTTTTTCATTTTTTATTAGCACAATATGTATCACCTTTTGAACATGTTAAGGATAAAATGTGACATCAATCAGCAATATTTGAAAACAGTTGACCTCCATTTTGTCAAATCTGAATAATTTTCACTCACTTGAAGTTGTGGATCGCGTCAGCGAGACACAACTTCAAGTGGGTGAAAATTCAGATCGAATAATTTGGCGGGTAAAGGGTTAACCTTTCAAGTTGATAAAACTGTGTGGTATTAAATGAAACAACGTCAGAAGCTGTACAATGGCGAAAAAGACAGGATCGACACAAAAACTTACTAAAATAAGTCATTTACACCCATATGATGATCACAGCGACCCACAGCTTGAAATTATAATTAAAGTGGAATTGTAATTAAAGCGACACAATAAGGCCAAAAATCATCCAAAAGCAAAAATGTTATTTTCGCTTCTTGATATATCACAGCTAACATGAGACGTTGACCCAATGCTGGATAAATGTTGGGCCAACGTCGAAGACGGTGAGCCAACATTTATCCAGCATTAGGTCAACAGTTATTACCGTATTTCTTATTTTGGACATGAATGTCCATAATTAAATCCCGTCCTTATTTCTCGTTTAACTGTAAACGCGTAACACAAAGTTTAAAAACAAAACTTACCCAATTCAAGTATACGGACATGTTGACATATTGTGGACATATCAATTAAGGAGCCAGAATAAATGTTGGCTTTTGGATGATTTTTAGTCTGATTGTGTCGCTTTAACTAAATTTAGTTTACTGTGAGGGCAGAATCTGAATTTCAAATATACTTCGGGTTGACAATCATGAATGTTACATACAACCATCACTTGCCATTCCATCCCAGCTTAGAGAGTGTTTTATAACCCAGCCCAGCAGGCAGAGAAAAGATGATAAAGGTGAGCAGAAAGGGATGACAGAGGCAGGCTGTTGTCTGATGATAATTATGGTCGCCCTCCATTCATCGTGTGCAGTCGACTACTGGATCATCTCATCACAGAGCTCTGATTATAGCACACTCGCTAGGCGGCGTGGCATTCAAGAGTAGCATTGACAGCAGCAGCACCATTACCCGGCAAATATGAGGGGTTCACCCAATGTGGTTTTAATGTCGGGCCACCGTCGTAGACGGTGGACCGACGTTAAAACAACATTGGCTCAACCCTCCGCGTTTGCTGGGTGTTAGATATATTTAGATCAGATATTGGCCCTGTTATCATCATCACAATATTAGATCCGCATAAGATATATTCACATTTACCATGTTTACCGGGTTTGAATCATATCATATTAAATTTGAACAATATATCTTATAAAAAAATATTTCTTACTACTAACACACTGTATTGTGTGCGGAAACTGTGACAAATAAGCCTATACTAAGACACGACGAGCGCCTTTGCGTAATAGATCTTGGCCACTAATTGAAAAAGTAATACGAGCATGGTCTGGGTCAGATACAGTGGCCCACGTGCATGTGGGGACTCTTGCGAAAGGTATACCATGTATACGGTCACCCTCCCTTCAACCCAATAGCTGCCACTAATTCAAAATATAATAACCAATTACAAGGACAATGACGCCTAATTTTATAAAGCACAAGAGGTGAATTGAAGTACGATTGTACAAGGTACGTGGCATGCCAAAGCACACAGAGATAGGATGTATTTAGCGCTTTTCAGATGACCGCCTTCATTCATTTTATGTGCAGTCGATTTAGTCAATCAATAACTAATTTGAAGTGAAGAGAATTGATGGCCAAAAGGATGAAGGTGATCAATCAAACTGCCAAAGGCGCTGAAGGTCATAGACTGTCTCATCATGGAGACTGGAAAAGGGCTGATCAGCGTATCACATTATGACTGGCAGTGTAAATGGACGTGCCAGGGATGCCTGGTCATCTCACTGCACTGCTCTTCTGATCGAGACACTGACCCATCGTTGGCGTACTGTTGGGCCACCGTCGAAGACGGTGAGCCAACAGTACACCAATAATGGGTTAACGTCTGTAATACCACTACCTGAATACAAGGAATAGAAAATGAATTTAATGAAAGACTGGTGATGTTTCACCCGCTGTTGGTCACCAAATAGTGCCCAACGAAACACAAGTTTTATATTAAACAAGTTTTATATTAAAATAGGAGCTTCACTCGACACTCACTATACAATATATATATTAATGTATACCTAATATCAAGAATAAATGTTATGTATTCTTGCTAACATGAAACAATTTAGGTTAAACAGACACAGATTTGTGTTAGGTTAATTTATGATTACTTAAAATCACATTGCAAAATTGGAGAAAGTAAGTCAATTCACAGTTGTATCCATTTATCATACTGGGTGATAATAAATAGCCTTCTAAGTAATTACCCCATGAACCCAGCCATTTCTTTTGCGACAACATCACTGTCAAATAAAATATAGATAAATTCTGCAATGTGGACAACAGCCAGTTCAGATAACTCACTTGGTGCGTATACAGCTTGAGTAGGCCCTATGTGCAATAAATTGATTGACATACGGACAGAAAGATCACTGGTTCGAATCTGACCCGACTCAGGTCAGATCGGAGAGAGTGAACTGTACGAGCAAAATATTATGACAAACTTAATAAAGGGAGTAGTTTACTGTGTACGAACGGCGGGACACATATGTACCCAGAAAGCACCACGTGAGATAGAGGAAACTGGGGTAGGCCTACAACTAAGACAAAAAACATACATAGAGTAGTCTGTAGCTTCAACGTAAATATTGAGGATAGATATTGGGTTTTTAGAATGTATGACGAGAGAAAATTGTGGACTTTTACACATAACTTTTTACACAAAAACAACCGTTATTACAATAAAAGCTTTGATCACCAGCCCATCTTATGCTTTTTTGTAAAAAAGCAGGCAACCTCAGAGATTGTGTCGCTTTCTATATTATCTCCAGCAGACTCGACGAGGCACGGTGTAAATACACTGGTGACAAGCAATCTCATCTGTATCTCCGGCGAAACAGGCAATCACTCAAGTGCCGGCGACGCCATTATGCACCTGCCATCGAGTAGTGCCATCCGCAGAAGACTTCTAGGAGAGCAGCGAGGAGGGGGGCGTGCAGCAGAGCGTGACCGTCTGCTCCGCCTCTCAAGTCTAGGGTGTGACTCCCGCAGCTGCCCGACTCATCAACAACCACCACAATTACCTCGTCGACTGTTCAGTGTTGGGCCGGCGTCTGCGACGCTGGCCCAACACTGAACTGTCGACGAGGCGCCGCACCCCTTTATCAGTTTAGAAGGCATAACCAGCCAGATGAAAGGTTATTGCACCGGGCTGGAGAGGCGTTGTTTCATCACCATAAATTCGGCATGACTGACCGGCCGGGTGGTGTTTTTCGGCATGACATCGTCCGCTACAGATTACTGTACTGCCGTGCAAAGCCAAAAGGCAGTATCTGCTCACTTGGAAAATAAGCAGATACTGCCTTTTGGCTTTTTACGGCAGTACACTTCCCTGCCCGTGGCAAATCATGTGACAATATCACACGGGAACGGCGAGGCCACGTCAAATGGTGCCCTTGGCGCTAATAATACACCAAATGTCGCTGAACGTTCTGACCTTTTCGCCACCTGTTTTTAAAATGTCTTGCATCTAGAAACTGTTTTTGCTTTAATTCTATGGTTTTAATACAGGTTAATTAATTAAGATATCTTATAGTATCTGATTATTTCTAACTTAATTTTTTGGTGTCGGGTCTTCTTAGGTGTCAAAAAATTGTTACTAGAATTAGTTCTAGCTTTCGTCACTTCGAGCCTGAGAGAGTTAGCCTACTTATTTATAATTATGTTCATGTTCAATTGCGGACAACATTTAATGTCTGCACCACACTGGGGTCGTCAAATCTTTCTAGCAGAGCCTGTTAATGAGATAGTGGTCACACGGAAGTAACAAAATGTATCATACATCAAAATGGGTACAAAATGAATACAATATTGTTACCTCTACAAATTCTTATAAAGTGCTGTAACCAGGTAACGTGTGGGCAATTTCATACATCAATTCCATACCACCTGTATTCTGTGAAACGCAGTGACGTCACTCGGTGAAAACAAGGTTATATAACACTCCCTCTTCCATACCTCATTCTGTGAAACGCAGTGACGTCACTCGGTGAAAACATGGTTATATAAGAAACCCCCCCCCATACTTCATTGTATCAGCCAGCTCGGTGAAAACAAAGGAGGTCGAGGTCATTGAGTTTCACAGAATTATGTTATTTGTTAACTGCTCAAATGCAATTCTCTTGTTCAATCCTTTCAGTGCGGGGACCGACTTTAGACGCCAGAATCTGACGTCTAAAGTCGGTCCCCGCACTGAAAGAAACGCCCGATTCTAACGTCTAAAGTCGATCCCCGCACTGAAAGAGACGTCAGATTCTAACGTCTAAAGTTGGCCCCCACACTGAAAGAGACGTCAGATTCTAACGTCTAAAGTCGATCCCCGCGCTGAAAGAGACGTCAGATTCTGACGTCTAAAGTCGGTCACCATGCTGAAAGAGACGTCAGATTCTAACGTCTAAAGTCGATCCCCGCGCTGAAAGAGACGTCAGATTCTGACGTCTAAAGTCGATCCCCGCGTTGAAAGAGACGTCAGATTCTAACGTCTAAAGTCGGTCACCGTGCTGAAAGAGACGTCAGATTCTGAAGTCTAAAGTCGGTCAACGTGCTGAAAGAGACGTCAGATTCTAACGTCTAAAGTCGATCCCCGCGCTGAAAGAGACTCAGATTCTAACGTCTAAAGTCGATCCCCGCGCTGAAAGAGACGTCAGATTCTGATGTCTAAAGTCGGTCACCGCGCTGAAAGAGACGTCAGATTCTGACGTCTAAAGTCGGTCACCGTGCTGAAAGAGACGTCAGATTCTAACGTCTAAAGTCGATCCCCGCGCTGAAAGAGACGTCAGATTCTGACGTCTAAAGTCGATCCCCGTGCTGAAAGAGACGTCAGATTCTGACGTCTAAAGTCGGTCACCGTGCTGAAAGAGACGTCAGATTCTAACGTCTAAAGTCGGTCACCGCGCTGAAAGAGACGTCAGATTCTGACGTCTAAAGTCGATCCCCGCGCTGAAAGAGACGTCAGATTCTAACGTCTAAAGTCGATCCCCGCGCTGAAAGAGGCGTCAGATTCTGACGTCTAAAGTCGGTCACCGTGCTGAAAGAGACGTCAGATTCTAACGTCTAAAGTCGATCCCCGCGCTGAAAGAGACGTCAGATTCTGACGTCTAAAGTCGATCCCCACGCTGAAAGAGACGTCAGATTCTGACGTCTAAAGTCGATCCCCGCGCTGAAAGAGACGTCAGATTCTGACGTCTAAAGTCGGTCACCGTGCTGAAAGAGACGTCAGATTCTAACGTCTAAAGTCGATCCCCGCGCTGAAAGAGACGTCAGATTCTGACGTCTAAAGTCGATCCCCGCGCTGAAAGAGACGTCAGATTCTGACGTCTATAGTCGGTCACCGTGCTGAAAGAGACGTCAGATTCTAACGTCTAAAGTCGATCCCCGCGCTGAAAGAGACGTCAGATTCTGACGTCTAAAGTCGATCCCCGCGCTGGAAGAGACGTCAGATTCTGACGTCTATAGTCGGTCACCGTGCTGAAAGCAATAAAATATTTTTAATGGCCATATACCCATAAGATAAGTATTCAATGAAGCAGAAAGAGCTAACTAAGACATTCACGGTGATTTGAGAAATTGAAAAAACCCTTTGGTCTCCATGGTTCAAACAAAAATATCTTATAAGGCTTATAAATATGCAAGGCTTATAAATGGAGGTGCATGTCAACCCAGCAAACACGATACTTTGACAAAATAGTGTTTTTAATGCTGGGCTAGTTTCGCAGACGCTGGACTAACACTAAAACAGCATTGGTACACTAACGGCTCGTGTTTGACTGTCAAGCATCGATCATATTCACAAATAGCTTTTCTGTAATCAGCAGTCTGTTTTCTGGTCTTTCTGCCAGGATAGCATGTTAAGTGAGGGTTATTTGTGATGCCATCTAGCACTAATACAAAGCTACTTTAGTATAGATGGCTGGATACACCATCGCTGATTAGGTCAATATAACAGCGTTTGATACATGCAACCCTCTCATGCACGAACAAGACAAAGCCAGACGTCTGATTATACCAGTGGACTGCGTGGCAAAAATGATATGAAATGAATCGGGCTTTAGGCCACTATTGTGCACATACAGGCTAAATTGGGCCAGGAGAACCTCCTGAGGATGGCGAGATGAGTGAGATGACACTGTCCTCCAGAAACAGGATTCGAAATGCAAACCCTGGAGGCCTGAGGCCGAGCACGCTACCTCTCGGTCACGGAAGCTCCCCATGAATTTTTATTACACGAGCAGAGACATATTATCACTAAAAGTGACATAGATATCTGTCATAAAAAGGCTCTGTGAAACAAACGGCAGCGCTGGGTCACTAGCTACAATGCGTAGAAGTTCATTCTGTGCATATTAGGCCACAGCAGATCAATGTTATGGATGACGGATTCCCGCTTCGATTTTACCGTGATTGTATTTTTATATTTATTAAAAAAAATATATTTCGCGGCTCCATTTTTTTAAAAGCACATTTTTTTTTATTTCGCCGCTCCATTTTTGTTTGGGGACACCAATCTTTTCCCCCTGACTGAAAATCACGTCAGTGTTACGTTTCTTTCTTTGAAAAAAAAATTTTGCTTCTTCTCGCGCTCCATTTTTGGGGAAATCATTGATGTTTTTATAAAAAAAATCCGTTCGCTAGCTCCATTTTTTTCTGCTGAGAATCCGTCATCCATAAAATTAATTTGGTGTGGCATAAAGTAAAAGAGAAGTAGAAATACCCACGGAACACACGGCGTTGTTGCGACGCTGACACAACGTCATTTTGATCATCGATTTTTCTTTCTCGTCTTTGAAAAAAACCCTCTTGTGAGGCGTTTAAAAATACTCAGATCTAAGGCAAGCGATCACATGGAGGTCGGCTGTCTTTACACAGAACGTTGTTTCAATGTCTGGCCAACGTCGAAGACGTTGACCCGCCATTGAAACAACGTCGGATTAGCACTTCATGCTTTCTGTTTTCTGCGCGGTGGATCGCTGATGTGCCATTTCGTTAGAAGAGGTTCACAGAAATGCGAAGAGAAAAATCTCGTACCTTGTGTGGATATTATTGACGAGATAAAACGAAATGGATAATGAGAAAAAAGCGTGCTTCAGCAGCGACTACACATCTGTCACAACTAGTTTTAACCGATTAACGATCGTCATCAAGCTAAAAAAATACAGAGGATTTTTCAAATTAGTGTATTTTTCTCATTTAATTGAAGCTGAAAATTGTGTTGCAATTCAGTATATCACCACTGTGTGTAACTTGAATTTAGCTTAATAACAGGTGTGACAACAAATTGAAACCACGGCAGTAAATAATATTTTTTACAATTTGCGAAGCATGCGCACTGCAGATGATCACCATCTTAATTATTAGTCACTTGGCTCTATAGAAATTATATTGCAATTATAATGGACATTTACTTGTGAGAAAATAAAATTCGTGAAAATAATTATTTTAGATCGCCTTATATATCTTTCTGTTCCGCTTTCATGTTTATAGTTCTGCTATAGTCCAGTTGCCGTCCAGAGAACCTAGAAATTGTGAGAAGTGTAAGGTTTTTCGATTGATTCATGTTCCCAATGGGTTTATGAACAAATTCAGCTTTGTTGCCCAAACGGCAACTTTGGGCAACTTTTTTAATTAGCATAATTAACATAATTAGCAGCGGGGAGTAATGCCAAATGTTAATTTTGAACCAATTGACGTACACAAATCTCCAATACCACATTTCAATATAATTCAGACATAAATAATTCATTTCTGACATTAATGGTAATAAAGAGATCCAGGTCAAAGGGAATGATTATGATGCAAATCAAACTAAATTGACCAATAATATGAAATGGACAGTGCCCAGGACGCCCACGACCTAATCAGTATGAAAGAGTAACGTTAGTCATAAATAAATTGCAATTTAATCTGAAGTCAGATTCACAGAATTGAGTGTATGCCTAAATATATACATATCTCTAGGAGTTTTCCTTTAGGGGGGTAGGCCTAGTAGTTACGTTATATATTGATATAGATTATTGAAGTAAGTATTGTGTTAGCAAACACCAGAATGCCAATTATATTTTTCTTGTAGCTCATTATTTATAGGCTATGTAGACATAGGCCAACAATTGTTATACTTCACACATTAAAACAGTTGGGTTCTTTTGCTTCACTTTTACAATAAAACCCTTATATTTATGCAGCTGCTGTACCTGAAAACTCACTCTTGAATACCCCTAAACCTGCTATAGTCTAATTTTGTCTAGGTAGGTCAAAATTGGCTCTTCTGTGAGTATCAATTCTAGGGTAATTAGCCATATGCCTATCGCTGAGTCATTCACAGGTCCGTATACAAACTAAGACAAGGGGGGGGGGGGGGTACAGAACGACCATCCCTAAACGTAATATGGGGGCTTCTTTCAAATTGAATGGCAATTTTCATTCAATTTTTGGTCTAACCTGCAGCTATACACAGGCTACAGTAGGCCGACATACGTAAATAAACAGCGCATTATACTTGCTGGCAAAACAAAGAGGTTCGTGTCATGGGCCACACAAATTAAAGGCTGATGGAGGTCCACATAATTATCACCACATGACAACGGCCCTGTTTCAATAAAAACAGTGAAATAATCATTTCGCCCAAAAAAGTTATCCATACAATTAACACAGGCTACCTTGGTGTTATTGACAAGGTGTGAACAACACAGATATAACAAACGATTGAAACATACTCTAACATCCTAACACTTCATGTACGATAAGCTTATATATACAAAAAAATCTAACAGTTCATTGTTTTCGATCAATAAACTGTTCGGACTCGCCCTCCTCCTCTTCCTCCTCAACATGAATTTCCTCTGATTCTTTGCAACAATCATCTGAGACTGAATGAAATGAATGGGAGTTTTAGGCCACCTTTGTACACATATAGGCTAAACTGAGCCAGGTAAACCTCCTGACAATGGTGAGATGAATGAAATGACGCTGCCCTCTAGACACAGGATTCTAAATTCGAGCCCTGGCGGTCTGAGGCCGAGCACGATACTACTCGGTCGCGGAGGCTCTCCACAATATCTAAGACTGATGACACCAAGAAGCTTAGGAAGTAAATTTCATCCTATATCCTATATCCATCAAGTCACTTTCTGTGACATCATGTACCTCATCTAGTGCAGAAATATTGGGGGTTTTTTAATGCTGGGACCTCGCCCTTTCCACATGAGAAATAAACCGTGTCGCACTGTGACAGACCTTGGCATTTCCTCTCAGCGCAATGACAGCATGGTGTTAATATCAAGCACTGATCTGTCCCACTGCCTCACCTTTTTCACCAAATTTCAACTTGTAGCTTACCAAGGTTATTTCAGCCTCATTGTGATGTACAAGACAGTTTTCTCTTCCCACCATGCTGATGTTGTGTCCATGACTGAAACTGCAGAGAAGTTGATTCAGCTGGCGCTTGTTGGCTGTGGTTTATTGCATCGCGATTTAGAAGTCAGTTGATATATATTGCAACACCCTCACAGCTCTTCTCTGACACCTTTTGGCACTTAATTCTTCATATGTCTATCGAGCAAAGATGATAATGATAGTTGCACCTTGGTACTTTTCACCACTTGTGAGGCATGCCTTACAACTGTCTGCCACTATTCCTGACGTTCGCCATACATGTAATCAACAAAGTGCTTGATATGATCAACGAGCAACACATTTGATAAAATTATACATGTTATATGGCATTGACCTTGACCTTTAGTCGTCACTCATTTTTAAAAAAATATGTAACAGTCGCCTATATCTCAACTTGACCGCGATATTCACCAGATACACCAGTGGTGCAGACTGGGACACTGTCACTAGAACGGTTTCTTAGAGCGGTCTTTATATATTGATTGGAAATAAAGCAAGCGTGACCTTTGACCTGTACGATCTGCAAAAATAGGTCAAGGTCACCCATGTTCGAATTTCAGCGAGATATTCGCCAGATACAAATGTGACCACTGCAGCTAAAACAGTTATTAATATATCGATTAGCCAAGGCTAGTGATGAATGGACGGCACGACGGACGGACGGCCGGACGGACAGACGAAAAAACTATTATCAGCGAGGCAGAGGATAAATATAGGATCAGAAGTGATTTGTTTTGATCTGACCTAAACATAAATTTGATATTGGCCATTTTTTCTGCAGCCACAGGTTCAAAAGTAACATTTTACCTCGGATCATAATGAAGATTAAGCCGATTATGCTAATTATTTTAATTATGCTAATAAAAAAAGTTGCCCAAAGTTGCCACTTGGGCAACAAACTTAAATTTGTCCAGTGACATCATAATAATATGAATCAGTCGAAACATCTTACACTTCTCATAATTTCTAGGTCCCCATGGAACATATAAGCGCAGCAACTGGACTACTAAGGGGGTCACCATTAAATCTCTAGGAATGGGAGGAGGGGGGGGGGGGCTGGAGTATTTTTAAAATGAATAATTTAAGACAGACAGTGAAATAAATAATTGACTTCAATATTTTTTCTCTATAAATATTTGATAAAATTTAAAATTTTCAGCGCGCCGTCGATCCGGCGTTAACACAAGTTACGGTCAGATCAATGCATTAAATATTTTCATGTTGATCCAATGTTCATATGTAATCAATCTTCCCCCTTATGAGATCAAAGAGGAATTTGTAGCTGCTTCGCAAGGTGGCACAAATATTATACTTGTAAATTCTAGACAGCGATTTTGTTATTTCCAAGCAACTGAAACGAATATAGAATTCCGAGAAATGTGTTTGGTGTGCTCGCTGAGAAGAGTGTCATCTACCCACTGTTCACATGACGTTGTTGCGAAGTTGAATCAACGTCATCGACGTTGATTCAACGTCGCAAAGCGTCGCGTGACCAGAGGGTAAGCCATGACAAATAATGGATCAATGGTGTGACCCCTATTGTACCTATACTAATCTGGAAACAGGCTCTGTATAAATGGAGATGGTATTGTTTTCTTTCACATCAATTCACACGTTTCTTGCTCCCAGTGTGTTGATCGAAATCAAAAGTACAGTTCCACATCGCTTTCGGTGCGTTGAGGCATTACTGCGATTACCCAGCAAACACGACACACCTACCCGATGTTTGACCAATGCTGGCCCACCGTCTTCGACGGTGGCCCAACATTGGTCAAACACTGGGTAGATGTGTCGTGTTTGCTGCGATTAGGAGCGTACCTACGCGCGGCCATTTTTAATTTTGGTGGTGTCTTTAAAAACTAACTTGCACATCTCCACCTTGTTGTTTAATTTGTTTGATAAGAAATAGCCACTAGTTTTCACGGCCACAAACAATATGAAGTTGACCTCTGGCGGCCGTTTTGAATTTTGGTAGGATCTTTAAAAACTCAGTTGCACATTCCCATGTTTTGGGAATGTGATTTTTTTAAATTTCAAAAAAATGACCATCAGTTTTTCCGCTAATAAAAAATGAAAACCCGAATGTATGCGGCACCGGCGGTTAAAGGGTTAAGTCGAATTGCTAAGGATCGAAATGTTGTGGAAGTCAGAATATACAGAATCCCTCTCCAAAGTATGTTTACGGCGGCTATTATTTGTTTGTATGAAGCATGTCTGAGAATTGTCAAAATTAGAAAAAAACACTGCCAAATTATAACTTTTACAAGTTTAAAAAAACGTCATTAAAATGTGTAAATCGACCAATATTTTTTTCACTATTTTTAACGTTAATGCAGAATATATTGTTGAAAAAAATGACAATCTATATAACGAAGCAGTGAAATATCGGTTTATTCGGTTTGGCAAATGCTCACTGAGCTCTCGAATTCGAGTGATCGAAAAGTGGAAATTACGGTTGTTGCCTGGGAGGAAAATTTGAACAAACCGATTGCAGAAATATCCCTTCTTAGCAATCAGTACTTAGGGGAAGTACGGTGGAATTCGTGGCACGTTCCGGGAAAAAATGGGAGTCACTCTGCAGTCATTAGAGATGCAGTGTCGCGGTGCTATTTGTCTGGGCGCGAATTATCGTACAAGTTACGATATATCGTAGGCTTCGGATTGGTCGAGATGTCCATCTCGATCAATCCGAAGCCCACAATATATCGTAACTTGTACGAAAATACGGGCTCTGCACTTTGCCGTCTGACCCACGGAGAGTTGACTATTTTATTAGATCAACCTGACTATGAATAATAAGAAAGTTGAAGACGCGCCGCGAACAGCTGCCTTGGGAATCAATGGGTGGTATTTGCCACGCAAGTGGCAGATACCACCCTTTGAGTCTCAAAGTGGCAGGTACCTCGTTTTGAAACGTACAGGGGTCGTGTGCGGCATTCTATGGATGCCATGTGTTTGGCCCCCACTTCAGTCGCTTGCCCTCTTGACCCCGCACGGCCGGATTAGGGATCCAGAAGCCACTGGACAGATCCAAGCTGATGACACATGAGGAGTGCCAGAGTAAATGTTGACTCAGGCGGAGGTGGGTAATCCGTATCACTGCAAGTGGCCGATCCGCCTTGTGTGGCAGATCTGCTATTTTTACGACCGCTGTAGCGATTCAGCAATGAAGCCTGAAGTTAAATTGATGTGAACGAGATTTATTATACATTACGTATTTTACCGAAATGGAGGTATATTCTCGTAACTAAAAGTAATAAATATATCTCGAAGACTTGATTATCATTTTGATCACTTGATGAGAGATCCAGGTTATTTTTCAGCTCACATTTAATGAAATTATGACTTTTAATTTGTTGAAAACAGGAATTGAAGACGCAGATTCGTCGATTAGTTTATTGCAATAGGTCTTTTGTAAATCAACATTTTAATTGCATGGAAGGATCCACATGCAATTGTCACATGTTTCAAAAAAATTTTGAGTGATTATTGCTGTATTGAAAAAAAAACAGAGGAAGGCCGGAAGTCTATACTTGACCATTATGTTTATATCTATTTCTAGTTCACTACAAGCAAAGACCCTCAATAACCGGCTTTCTCTAAGAGAAGTATCCAACATGAATCGCCTTGGAATCAAATTATGTTATCTGCCACCTGCAAGGTGGAAGATAACATGTTTTGACTCCAATGTGACGAGAGATATGACCGTATACTCTGCAGGTGGCTGCTTACCGTTATGATCACCATCTGGGCCAGCTTGGGATCCGTGTAGTATTCCTCGGACATGATGGTGATCCCGTCCACCATCCGGATATGAGCCCGTCCTGATAGGCGGTTACCCAGCACAACTGGAACAAAGAACAACACGTCCAAATAAAATATAAGTCACACCTAGTATTTAATTGTAATTTTTTTTTAAACTTTTGATTTTCATATTGAGATTAAATTGTAATTTATTAGCCAGTTTTGCCATAGCCCAATTATGTAGGCCGTGTGTGGCATCTCTTTCCGTTTACACGCTCTATCTAAGGCATAGTCATTAATTTAGGTTATGTTTATTCCCATTTTGATGCTGACATCGATCATAATGAAAATAACTTGCAGTTTCAGGCAGGCAGGCAGGCAAAAAAACAAAATGAAATGAATCGGGCTTTAGGCCACCTTTGTGAACATATAGGCTAAGCTGGGTCAGGAGATGATTGAGATGACGCTGTCCTCCAGACACAGGATTCGAAATTCGAGCCCTGGCGGTCTGAGGCCGAGCACGCTACCTCTCGGTCACGGAGGCTCCCACAATACTAAGGGGGAGAAACATTTTTGTTTCTTTCTGGCGTGGAAGGCAGCGGTGCTAACCACTACCCTAGGGCCCCCACCCAGGCAGGCAGGCAGGCAGGCAGGCAGGCAGGCAGGCAGGCAGGCAGGCAGGCAGGCAGGCAGGCAGGCAGGCAGGCAGGCAGGCAGGCAGGCAGGCATACTGACTGCACAGTGTCTTTTTCTTCATCACATTGTCGTTTTTGGTCGTACATGCCCTGGTCAGCGAGGGTGGTAGGCAGGCAGGCATATCAGTATCCAGCCAGGCAGTCAGAGAGCCAATCTCATTAATGAATGTATTTTTTCATTATAACAAATCAAAGCGCTTGAAATAAAATCCTGGTCGGTCCAGCGTTTCATTAAGTCTGTGATTAATTCTCTAGATCAAAGCTTGCTTTGCTTGTCCCTGTAGATATCATATTTACACTACAATCATAGCACATTGTGCATGTAATTTACGGTCAAATCATGTACTAAAGATGGCGACTGAGAAAGCTGAATAATCTTAGCATTAAGATAATCTCAACTTTCTCTCATTTCCATTAGAAAAGTTAAGATAAATCTTAACTTTTCTAATGAAAATAGGAGAAGTTGAGCTAATCTTTATTTAAGCATCTTAGAGGGATGAGGCCCTACGTGCGGAATGAAAGCGGTACACTGAGATATAGCTTGTTATGTGGTTCACCTGGTGGGTGTAAGGAGAAACGTAAAGCTAAACATTTGCATGGTAAACAGGAACCTCGTACAATCGGAATCATTTAACAAACTATAAATGCGCTTGCGCTATTTGGTGAAAACAATAATTTGACGCTTTCACAAGATCAATACTGCTCTGCAAAGCCAAAAGGCAGTATCTGTTTATTTGTAAAATAAGCAGATATTGCCTTTTGGCTTTGCACGGCAGAATAGACAAAGAAGATCATCCATCAAGTTAGATTATATTATATCAGCAAAATTTTCTGTGCTTATTATTATGTGAAGCCTACTTAAAGACCACCTGCCCAATAAAGACAAAAGTTCAGGCACAGTTACCTCCTTTTGAAGGTAACTGAACAATCCAAAAAACTAGAATGGCATCATCTTGCTGCTACCAAAACTTTTCGTTTTGCAGCCAGGAAGGTAAGTGCCTACATACAGTTTCTCGAGATATAGCGTTCAGAAGAAAACAGTCAGATGAATATACAAGAGAGTCAATCAATCGGAATGAATAAACCAATCATTATAACTACCATGTTTAGTAGATGCGAGTCTACTTAAGGATACCCCGCTCATTATAGGCGAGAAAGTATAGCTCAACATGTTTAACATGGATAGGCCCACTTGAGCGACGCCAAAAAAAAGGCCGCCGTTTTCTGGAAATCACTGAACCGTGACCAAAACCTTATCGATAGCTACCGCGTCCGGCAAATTAAATTGAGACAAAAATGTATTATGTTTTGCTACTGGAACATTGCTATTAATTTCAAACCACAAGACCGTTTTTGATAAGCTAATAAAATAGACAGAGGCCTGATAAAAGCTGATGCCACTAAAAGGGTTAATAAGATGTACGGTTAATGAAAGTTACTAAGGTGTACGGTTAATGAAAAATAATAAGATGTACGGTTGATGAGAGTTAATAAGATGAACGGGTAATGAGAGTTGATAGTTAATAAGATGTACGGGTAATGAGAGTTGATAGTAAATATGGTGTACGGTTGATGAAAGTTGCTAATGGTTAACAAGGTATACAATTAATATGGGTTAATACGGTGTACGATTAATGAGAGTTAATAAGGTGTACGGTTAATAAGAGTTATTAAGGGTTGATAAGGTGTACGATCAATGAGAGTTAATAAGGTGTACGGTTGATAAGAGTTAATAAGGGTTGATAAGGTGTACGATCAATGAGAGTTAATAAGGTGGAAGGTTAATAAGAGTTAACAAGGGTTAATAAGGTGTACGATTAATGAGAGTTAATAAGGTGGAAGGCTAATTAAAGTCAATACCGGCTAGGCTGATACGGTGTATTGATAGTTAATGAGATGTACGGTTAATGAGAGTTAATAAGGGTTAATAAAGTCAAATCAAACATACAAAAATATAATTGTGTGTATACGTCATTATACTGATACTCTGGGATTCTGGGACTAGAGTGACGATGTACATATTAATATGTCACACACAACCATCATAGAGCATCCACATCATAATAAACATGCAAGTGATAATATTTTATTGAGAAGCAAATGTCCTGCTGTTTATCATTCATCCATGCGTGTGATTATTTCTGCCATAAAAAGAGCAGTCAATCATTTATCATGTAGACATAATATTATTGTGCACACTTTGCTCACTGTATGGGTATGTTCTCGGCGGTGGAATTGGGTGTGGATTTGAGGTTATCCATGCTCTGGAAGACCAGGGCCCGTATTCTCGTACAAGTTACGATATATCGTAGGCTTCTGATTGGTCGGGATGGCCATCTCGACCAATCAGAAGCCTACGATATATCGTAACTTGTACGAGAATACGGGCCCAGGTAGAGCATGTAGAAGCAGCCAAAACAAGACAACGCATGTGCCTAACGCCCAAACGTTACCTCAACTGACGAGCTGACGATTTATCGCAACTGATACGCGAATACGGGCCCTGGTGTCTACACCTAGACAATGACAGAAACATTCTGTAGATTTCGTAGTACTTCGTGAGAATGGTGTCACATAATACCACGAATTCCCACTGGGTACACGACGTTGCTACGACGTTGAATCTACGTGAATGACGCGACAATGTGAAGCACATAGTCAGATCATAGATGATCCATTGATCGGATTACAAGATGGCAAATTACAGAAAACCTCAGCTTTATTACCTCTCTGAAGTGGCATGTCTCATATGTACCTGAATGTGTGATGAACATAAGGTTTGCGTACAGCACAGGCGCAATGCTGTGCCAACGTTAGTGACGTTGGCACAGCATTGATCCGGCGTATCGTGTTCTGAGGGAGGCTTTGAAGACCAGCTGTGTGGATCAGTTGATTAGGCGGTCATGATATTTTCTGTTTGGACGCTTCCAGACAATAATTCATCCAGGTTCATCCTAAGCGCCATCAGCCATCCAGCCAGTCAGCCAGCCAGCGATTCATCTAACAAGTCAGACACCCAGCCAACCAGTGAGTCAGCTAACGAGCCAGCCAACCAGTCAGCCAGCCATCCAGCTAACGAGCCAACCAGCCAGCCAGCCAGTCAAGCAACCAGCAATCCAACCACGAGCAGAGAGACTTATACTGTAGTAATTCAGTGCATCCTGCAAATCAATTCTACAGTCTCACAAGTGACAATTGGCTTCCCATGGGGGCCGCGGTATCAGACTCTATTACTGTATTGATCACCGCTATGAAGTGTCCTACTGAATGAGGCTTCATTCACGACGTCCGTGTACCAGTCAAAGAATTACACACAGCTAATCCCAGTGCATTCACACGACCGACAATTATGATGTAAGATTTCTTATTAAAACTGTCTATGCTCAGAGAGTTTCAATGAAAAATATTAGAATAGTATGGGGATATATAATCAGAAATCAGATAGATTAGAATGTAATAGAAATTCAAATGAGTGAGCTTCTTAATATTATTTTATTATTATGTATTATTCTATGACTGATAATTGAAAGGTTATTTCTCCCTGAATTTTCACCAAATCGACTTGACATTTTCACACAATATAAATATTCAGGGGGTGTGCTATGACGTTTCGGAGCGGTCGGGATAGTTGATCTGGTCAAATTCGAATTTGAGAATCTCCATTCCAATGAAGTACTGTTATTTTCGCTCTGTCACGTATTTCGTCCATTTTCAGGGGCTCGTCACTCCTCGAGTTTTCAATATTAAAAAAAAGGGTTTAGGGAGGAGAACTGGGACACCATTTCACTGTCGTCATTTGACCCTAGATTGTGTTTTACTGTTATGCCTTTTATAAGTTTGTATATATCTATCATGTAGTATGGGGATATTTTTACATAATTATTTACCATTTTAGTGAGATGTAATGGGAAGCACTTTTTTTCTACCTGCCGAAAACCGAAAAAAAAGTTTAAAACGTGGAGAACTGGGACATCACAAGGAGAAGTGACGGAGTGAAGTGGGACAGTTTCACGTATCTCTTTACATCCATCGATAATAGAAATAAAGGGAATTATAAACAGAAGTAGATGGGTAGAAACAGTTTATGAACACATTTACGCAAATAATATCCAATGTATAAAGATGTGGGACACTTATGTGGAGAAGTGGGACACTCACGGGGAGAAGTGGGACGTCATAGTCCCAGTTCTCCCCATGCCTATGAGATTTATATCCCATTCGCTTACTCAATAATCAAAATAACATTTAGCTTATACATATCCACGAAGAAGGTAGCAAGGATACCCCAAACACAGTAAATGTGAGGTACTGTACATATTCAACTTGCTTTACACAAAGGCAGAAAAACAATTTTTATACCGAAAATCTTTGTTTTGTCACTGTACTAACAAAGTTGTCTGCAATCTGTTTCTGGAGAGATATGTGGTGAAGGCAACTAAGGGCCACATAAAAATGGTTCCTAGAAGCTGATTGGCTGAAAACAGCGGACGTTATTGGCGGTGTCCCAGTTCTCCCTTGTCCCAGCTCCGCCCCCCCCCCCCCCCGTCCTCTCCTACATTAATCACACACATACTCTGACGTCTTACCACTGAAGTCTGAACTCTAAACGTTAAATTCTGAACTATGAAGTCTGAATGTGAAGTCTGAACTCTGAACGCTGAAGTCTGAACTCTGAACTGTGAAATCTGAATGCTGGACTTTGAAGTCCGAATTCTGAAGTCTGAACTCTGAAGTACGAAAACTGAGCAAGTGTGCCACAATATAAAACTGCTACCAAAATTCGAAATGGCTGCTAGAAAACGTAGAAGCAAAATTCCAATCAATCTTTCATAACTTAAAATGGCCGCCAGAAAACTGAGTTCAAACATTCCTGTTGCTTGAAAACTCACCCTCTATAGTTCCTATTGAAACCCACTCTCTTCTGGTGAAACACACCATTACATTATTTTCTTTGTCTGACCACTACTTTCCAAGCCGGAATGGAGAGTTATTGTTGACCAAGTACAGACCAATTATCATGGTAGGCCTGTGGTACTATATTCGATTAGGTGTGACCAAGTTGTTGATTATGAGGGATCCTCATTATCAGGTGATTATGGTCGGATGTGTTTTAAGTCAGTAAAAAACCTTCGGAGCTCTACATTCTTAGCTAAGAATTTAGAGCTCATCGGGCTATATCCTATACCTATGATAAAATGGCCCGTTCTTCGCCACTCGATTTATCAATACAACTTGCCATGCCATGCTACTAGATGTGTCACTCAAACGTTAAGGGTCATTGTCATTGAAAAAAAATCATATTGACATTTCATATTGTCAACTGGAATATTCCACAAGCTAACCGGACGATTGATCATTGACATTATCCATATTATACTGGGAGGATTCTCATTGCTAGTTTCAAGTTGTACTCTGTTCTGCTGAACAGAACACATAACTTTCATGTTATGCAGGACTATTTGTCATTTCCAAAGCCCGCGGCGTTGTGTTGGTGTAAGCGTTTTTAATTGCACTACGAACTTGTGAAGAGGTAACTAATGGATTCTAATCCCGTTCATGTGCTATTGTTTAATTCTCCCTATTTATCATTGAGTCTTTTTAATATGAAGAAGAATTGATTGAAATTAAATAAATTATGTAGACTGAATAATGAGATGTTTTAGGAAGAATTTAGATTAAAATAAGAAAGACACAACGGCAATACCGATGCGCACACACAGACTTGTCGTTAGCCCTTACAGCTCGGGGACCGTCTTTAGACGTCAGAATCTGACGTCTGTAAACGTCACACTCTGACGTCTAAAGACGGTCCCCGCACTGAAATAATTAAAAAAATTATAAATGGCGTGGACCCATAACATAGGTATTCAAATAAAGCGGAAAGAGCTAAAGAAGACATTTATGATGGTTTCAAATTGAAAATAACCCATTGGTCTCCATGGTTTATAAAATCACTGTCACAAGGAGATCGTGTCCTTAGAATTAAAATATGTGAGTCGATAGTATCGCAGTATTGACTTAGATATTAGACATCTGATTGACATCTCGACCAATCAGATGCCTAATATCCTACTCTGCAGAGAACAGTTTCACTTTACAAAGTGACAGGCAATCATGAAGGGGCAGGCTAGATGGCATGGTAAATGATCTAGTCTATGCTTGTTCCCATGTGTGTATATATAGTTGGTTAGGGCCAGCAGATAGTGGCTGGTGATGGTGAGGTTTTGATTAGCCTGAGTGACCTTATCAGGCCATGGCGTGACGGTGTCAGCATTCACCGTGCGTAACATTTTAACCGGCACAATAAACCACATGGGACCAGGCCGGAAAATAACGCTGCCATAACGCCTGCGAGATACGCTCCATCACACCTTCAACTTCCAATGGGCTCAGCCACCGCCGCAAAGGAAACTTGAGTGAGATTGAGGAAAATTAATAACTGTTGACCTGGTGGTTTTTAAAATGGTCGTTATAGGGCATACTCATCATCTGAACGGTGGGCTATGGTTTCAAATCCACTCATGCAGCCTTACATGTATCTACTAATATTAACCCTTACACCGCTATTATCCGTTTTATTAAGACGTATAAATCACTGTTATTGAGAACGAAATGAGTGTTAAAACATCTAGATTTGCAAATTTTTCGTCTCAAATTAAACAAATATGTGTAATTATCATCCACTTGAAGTTGTGGGTCGCGGTAGCGAGACACAACTTCAGGTGGATGAAAATTTAAATTATTTAATTTAGCGCTTCAAGGGTTAATAATACTAGTAGGCTGTATGGAAAGTAAATACTATCGCGAACCCCTGGATTACAGATGGACTGGTCAAATGCTAACGTCAACTGTGAAAGAGCACGCAGCGCGTGACCCTGCTCAACTGGTTTCAACCTTAACTTAACGAGGCCGCCATTAACATCATCGCCTAGTCACATTAAGAGGGAATACCTATCCTTGAATGGAGAAACAAAGATTTTTCTCCTAAAAACAAGCAGGATCAGCGGGGTTCGAACTTGGGACGCATCCATGGCTGGCGAGGCAGTCAGACGCTCTACCAAAGTATGCGCCACTTCCCATTCTTTCTAACGCCAACTGATCTCATAATGTGTATTTAAAAACGGACTGCTGTATGTGTTGACAATAAGCATCAGATTATAAACTTGATAAATATTCACGTTCGCTTGGATGAAAATGGTCTTTTCTAAGTTATTTGTGTGTCCAGATACATTGCTTACAGTGTCCTTCGTTCCAATAGGGTGCGAACACACATTAATTAGATCAGCGTACAAAATAGATGGGACATTGGTACTGCACTAAAAGCAGCTTTTAAGCTATTAAAGGCTGATTTTCTGTACTTAATATGAAGATGCTAAATTAAGTTGTTACCACGAAATTGTTAGTAGTCTCTCCATCTTCGTCCTTGGTCAGAGTGGAAGGCTGAGTTGATTCGTGGTAACGAGTTTGTCCTGTCGGAATCGTATGCTGTCTTGCAAAGGCAAAAAACATTAACTGCTCCCTTGAAAAGTAAGCAATTACGGGTGTTTGCCATTACAGGGTGGTATAGGACTAAGTT
Source organism: Flabesymbios commensalis (assembly GCA_964017125.1). Classification (NCBI taxonomy): domain Eukaryota; kingdom Metazoa; phylum Annelida; class Polychaeta; order Terebellida; family Flabelligeridae; genus Flabesymbios; species Flabesymbios commensalis. The sequence continues at coordinate 56,406,103 of OZ024908.1, forward strand.
TACAGCTATTAAGGGGTTTGAATCCAGGGTGTTTTCACAGACCATTACTTTAAGAGACTCGGGTGTGATTTAAGGTTATTCACAAAGGTGGACTAAAGCGCTATTTATTTCATTAGGCAGCTCTCAAGCCCTGCCTCAGTAAACACAAGGAGTTGAACCAATGTTGTTTCAATGTTGGCCCATCGTCTGCGACGCTGGCCCAACAATGAAACAGCATCGGTTCAACTCCTTGTGTTTACTGGGAACCAGCAGGCGTAAGTGTGAGGTTTGAACTTATTACAGTGTCCAATCAGAAGGCTTTTAACGTTAGCCCCGGTGAGATAGGGAGAACGAGCCAGTCGATAAGAACCCACTGTGTCCAACCGGCATGTGTTGATGGCTGTTATCCACAGCCGAGTGTTGTGGAATGATGCGGTGATTGTCTTAGCAGTGCTTCTGCCTGTCTGGCCGCGCCAGGTTTTGTCCAAGATAGACAGCCAAGTGTCAGGACGGGGTGATTCATCCTAAAGCTTTTGTCTGAGTACATGGCTTTACCATCCGTGCACTGGTCGATATATGGGCTACACTAGAGCTACTTCCACAGTTTGAAACACAATACTTTGAAAATGCCAGGTTGTGTATGTAAAAATATACATACATGTACATAGCCTGTTAGAGTGTGCACATTATAGACACACATATTGTTTTATATTATTTAATATAATTTTACAGAAAAACAAATAAAATCGAAATTACAAAATTATATTAGCAAAATTGCATACATTTTTATACATCATATTGTCGTTGAGAAATAAAAATGTGCCCCGCTTAAAAGTGTCATAAAAATAAATGGAGGATAGAAATCAATAGATGGTACTCGTCACCACGTCATCCACTTTTCTTCCAGCTGTTAATACTGAAAGACGGATATGAAGTTGGCTCCTGAAATACCACTTTATTTCAAACTGTTGGCTATGACCAAGAACTGGGTAAAAAGTTCTTGCTATGACTACCCGTCTCGCTCGTGAGCCACCAAGATCATTAACCATATCCCGGCAGTTAAAGCGGCTCGTTGGGATGACATCAATTTTCTTTTTTAATTTTGTAATGAAGTAGTGTGTCCCACAGTTCATGATTTTGTTTATTTTCGATTTAAAAAAATATTTTTTATCTACATTTTTATGAATCAGGCGGACACCCAAACAATTTTTTTGTATACCTGAACACCTGCTAAAGGACGTTTGAATATTCCTACAGCATTGGGCCACATGTTGCTGCTGTCGGCCCAGCGTTGAGGAGACAATCGGTGCTGTGGGGGAACCCTCCTGATCAACGCGTTCCCAGACCTATTAAGGGCGGCAGCTATTGATGTACCTATGTGGTTAATAGAGCTAGTTTCGTCTTTTTCAGTGGTTTAACATTGCTTTTTTATATTTTTGTTTTTTATTTAAGATCAGTAGGCTATAGCTTCATATAAATTAAATTTTCAAAATTTTAAAAATTGAAAATTTTCATCCCAAGGAGCTGCTTTGATTTATTTTTAATTTTCACCCATATGAAGTTGTGTCTTGCTACCGCGACCCACAACTTCAAGTGAGTGAAAATTACTCATACTTTGGTAGATTTGAAACAAATCTTTTGCAAATATTGCTGTTTAAACATCCATCTCTTTCCAAATATGTGTGTAAAACAGATTAAAAACGATTATAGTGTCAACTGGGTTTTACATTGAGATCGGAGAATGGCATTTTATGAAGTATTTCCAGTAGATATAAAGGAGATCAGAAAATCCCACGTGGACATAAAGCAGTGCATGGTGCCTACTTCACTCGTACACAGTGTCTCTGAGGCTAGCTGCCGAATAAAGAAATCTCATGCTGCTCAGTTTGTTCTACATATTTGAAAGTAAGCCCCCATTCTCATCGCAGGTCAAAAAAGGCAGCCGGTTTAGCTTTGACTTGGACTAAGCCGCCGTTCGTGTAGAACACACAAGTAAATGTCTACGACGACAGTAAAATCCTGAGGGTGTAATTTAGCAGCAAGGAAAAAAGGGGATAAGTGGAGAAAAGCATCCTTCCGCAACTAAGATAAATGATGTGTTTTTTCGTGGCTGCTAAGTGTCTGAGTCTTTGTTTACAAATACTGTATTACACTTGTGTTGTCTTGTCAGGGAAGACGCTGATCTGTATGTAGTGACTGCCAGGGTGCTCTGCAAAGGCAAAAGGCAGTATCTGCTTACTTGTAAAGTAAGCAGATACTGCTTTTTGCGTTTGCACGGCAGCTGAGGGTGTCCTCTCTCGGACGCTGCCATGGATGTGTACCACGCTGTGTTTCGTGTCAGAAACGCCAACAAAATAAATAATAACAGATTCGTAAAAATTCCACGTTTTCAACCGGCGACATGAATTAAACGAGGACGGATTTATTATAGCACGGATGGCTCGTTGTGACATTAGCATCGACGGCGCATATTTTCAGCCGCGCATTGTCAAGTATCAAATTTCCGATGGTTATGGTATTTTCGGGAGATTCAACTGATTGGTAAACATTGCGGCGGGCATCTCTCAGGGCGAGTTCATCAAACTAATGGACGGCGGATGCGAGGCCGTCAAACCTAGCGCCCAGGCTCCCTCCCTCCTTCACCCCCCCCCCCCCTCCTAGAAAACCCTAACTGCTCAGCCAGTGTCCGAATACTGGAATTAATACCGGCGACCAATCTAGCGAGTGATGCGGCAGCGCCCGAAAAACCCAATCAGAAAATCCCTGCTCCTGCACTGTTCAACACGTTTATTCGATTGGGACCGCGGTCGTCCGGCTGGGAAAGGGAAACAGGGCGCGGGGGTAGGGCCGGGAGAATCACATTAGTGTGGCCGCTGGCAGAGAAGGATTAGGCCCGTAATCAGCACGAGCTGCAGCTATTTGCTCAGCGGCATGCGGGGAGAGGCTTTGCCGGGGCTACTCCTGGTCTCCTGCCAGAACCCGGGCCGCGGGAGACGTCGGTACAGCGTCGGGCGGGCGTCCACGGACGCCCGCCCGGCGCTGTACCGGCGTCCGCCGGCTCACCGACGTCAGTCCTGCCGCGCGCCGTCTTCCGCGCAGCGGGCGTTCTGGCAAACCATTCAACTGCAACTCAAATAATCCGCGACCGATAATTTCTATTCCATGTGCGAACGACAATTGCTGTGGCAATTATAGTCTTATATGGGATCGCGCCGCGTAATTGATTTAGCACGGGATCGACGGAGGTGTGTAAAATAAATATCAAAATGGCATATAACTGACTTTCAGAACATAACGTCGCTATGTGTACGGCTAGGAGTTTGTGTGAGAGATTACACCCACTCTATCAGCGTGATCCAGCTATTTCCTGGGATAACTTTTACCCCCCCCCCCCCCATCCTCCCCCAGGCTGTGTGATTTAATTGATTATAGTACGTTCATTGGTGTAATGTGTTCTGTAGAGAAGGGGACGTGGCGCAATGGGTAGAGCGTCCGACTGCCTTGCCAGTCATGTATGCGTCCTGGGTTCAAACCCCGCTGATTCTGTGTGGGGTTTTCAGGGAAATATCCTTGTTTCTCCCTTGTCAATGTGGATAGGCGATCACGTTAATGGCGACTTGGTCGAGTTAAGGTTGAGACCAGTGTATCGACGTTAATTTTGCTTAGGGCCACGCGCTGCGCGCTCTTTACATGTGTTTTTCAATACTCAGCAGTTGAAAATACACAATAATTTTATAAAAAATACAAGATGATCAGAATTTTTTTTTATGAATTAAAAACAAAAAATGACTGGTCAACATTTTTGTACAAATATATTTATTTTGTTTTCGTTCATTACTAACTGGATTAATTATTATTTCTTATTTTCCATACTGTGAGTAGTTACCGGTAGCCCTGTACTGTCTGATTAGACAAGAGTTTACATAGATAACATAGTACATGGTGTAGTGGTGAGGCCGCAGGCTGGTAAGGAGAGGATCCACATGGGGGGTTCTGCACATTCACGACCACCTGGGTACATGTACAGCTGATTCGTTTCCCGTCGGACGCTCGCCGGACGCCGCAACCAGGAGACTCGATGCTGCTCAAAGCTGAGCTATAGCTGAGGTAATGAACCCAGCGAACACGAGACGTTGAACCAATGTTTATTTAATGTTGGCCCATCGTCTTCGACTCTGGGCCAACATTAAATCAACATTAGTTCAAGTATTTGCTGAGCTATCGTATACTGACCAAGTATTATGTTCAGTTCAGCATCGAACTGGTGTTTTCTGAGAAGTTAACCCTTTAACCGCCGGTCACGATTATAGTCGGGTTTTTCCATTTTTTATTAGCACGTTTAATACTAGCTTTTAAACGTGTTGAATTTTAAAACATTTAAAAATATTTCAAAATCGTTTACCGCCATTTTGTCTAATCTGAATAATCTTCACTCAACTGAAGTTGTGAATCGCATCAGCGAGACACAACTTCAAGATAGTTAAAATTCCGATTAAAGGGCGAGAAAGATGCACATGGACTCTTTTGTCGCCAGGGAAAAGTGATTTTTTATGCTGATAAAATCATTGGTTTTCGACGTGGGAGATTGTCTTGATAACTACATCAGTTCGTGTTACTTCATTATGTGATATAATGCCCTCATTGATAGCTTATCTATATGAGTTGTTAGGTGATAAAAACTAATAAGTAAAAAAAAATGAGCTAGAACAGAATATAGTATGTCGTTAATGCAGACAATTAGTCTTGGAACAATTACGTCATAGTAAAATGGGAAAGATTAGAGAACGAAAAAGTGAACAAGAACAATATCTTCTGACGTAATACTCTTTCAGCAGCAGAGCAAGGTAGCATGCACATTATGACCAGTACACGCACGGTCAATGTGTATCATTATCGGATAATGTAGCAGTTCTGACAACATTATCAAATGTGTTTCAGCATACACATTGTGACCAGTACAGGTACGGTCAATGTGTATCATATTGTAGCATTTATGGCAGCATTTTCACGTGTGTGTGGACCACTTTTTCAGAGGTTCGACAGAAGCAAAATCGCTGCAATGAAAATATCTAAAATTGACCAATCAGAGCATCAACATGTATCAATTTGTGGGGACAGGGTTATAATTAGATCATCACAAATTTCTCTCATTTCCGTTGGAAATTGTTTTGATACATGTGAGTCTTAAATTTTCCAATGAAAATAAGGGAAAGTTAATATTTTCTTAATTATAAGATTCTTGGTGGGATGGGCCCCTGGTCTCCTTTCCCCTGCCACCCTGCTAAAGTCAGACATTCGGACGTAGGAAATCAAGTTCCTCAGCCTGGAAGTATTCAGCCTGGAAGTAGTACACCTCCACGTGAAGTGTAATCTGCTGGAAACGTCGCGTGGACACAATACCAAAATCGAATCAGTCATGTAGCCTGGTATGAATTAGTGTCGTTTTTTCCCCTGCATGAAGCAAAAATCAACTGTTACAAATGGGGCCCTGTCCCGGTATAATCTGATGAACGTGACAAATCGGCATTTAAGGAGGCCTTCAAAGAGCTGAGACAAAGCAGGGGGGACGAGTACAAGAGGGCGGTAATAGAAGTGGCGCATCAGGATTCCCATCACGGACACCGCCATGTCCCCCAGTCTACACGGCCCGACTGAGTCCACAGTGACGGTTCCCCGTCGCACAGGCATCGATGATGCTGATCCAGTGTTGGTGCCAGTAGCAGTACCTGCTACCGGCACCAACACTGAATCAGCAGTAATGAAGAGCGGTGGAAAGCGTCAGCGATGTGCGGAATATTCAGAGGCAGTCCATAGAATTCGCTCTGTGGTCTGACGCCATCTGATTTGATCTGATTATGATGATACAATTATAGGACCCTACGTGGACAACAATGTGATGTAATCACCTGCTCTTAATGCATCACGTGTCCAGTATATAGCTGAAGGTTTTGATGTAATAATCTGACAGTGAATCCGTGAATCAGTCAATTCATTAGGCTTCTAATTATTTCCTCCTGGTGACAATGAGATTACGTTCACTTGGGTGGACTTCTAAAGCTCTGCAAAACTTTTGAGACTTAATTATGCATTTTCTAATTCGCTCATGCTATTGGCTTAACTGATTTCAAATACAGAGCCAGCCAGCCAGCCAGCCAGCCAGCCAGCCAGCCAGCCAGCCAGCCAGCCAGCCAGCCAGCCAGCCAGCCAGCCAGCCAGCCAGCCAGCCAGCCAGCCAGCCAGCCAGCCAGCCAACCAACCAACCAACCAACCAACCCAACCAACCAACCAACCAACCAACCAACCAACCAACCAACCAACCAACCTGACTGACTGACTGACAAGCCACGCGTCATGGACTGCTGTGTTGTTGACAGCTTCCATTGTCTAGACTTTGAAAGATGGAAAAACGTAATAGGCTCGTTATTTTCATTGAGTGATTGTCCCCAAGCGATGAGCAGAGATGATGTCTTGATTGCTTAATCCGTTCAGGTCGAATACGTGACAACGTGGCAGAATACACCAGACATTATGATTATCAATGGTGGTGGCTGTTAGGAAAACAAACAATATTAAATTTATTTACATATATCGAGCTATACATTTGAAGCTGTAAATCACATTATTCAAATGTAGAACAAATCGTCGCCTCGGAGCTAAAGGATCCTATCTGACACTCGTCAGAGTGGCAGATAGGATCATTTAGCTCCGAGCCGACGAAATTGCAAACTGTAATTCTAATTCTGCTCTAGTTTTGAATTTAGTACCATTTTTAAAACATCATTTATGACGAGTGCTATGATTGGTTCTGACCGTATCATTCGCTGGTCATCCAGCAGACACAAAACGTTGAATCAATGTTGATTCAACGTCTTGTGTCTGCTGGGTATGTATCCTGGACCATGTAGATCCTGCAGGGCAGTGCCGCACCTTGTGATGACAGGAGTGACTGTCTGGTGCAGACATATGGCACACAACTGTGTCTTGAAGCCGGCGACTCGTCATCTGCTGACTTCATTAAGACGGTCTGGCACAGGTCCGTCAGGAAATCACATACAATTATTTCTGGCCATGACCGATAGGTCTTGGGCTTGGCCAAATTTGACGCGATCCAGCGACAGGCTCGTCGTCATGGGGTATTTAGGCGCCGACGTGACGCGACGCGACGCGGCAACGCAGGGACATCTGGTGCTGGCGTTTATGTACTCCTCTCTGCAAAGCCAAAAGGCAGTGTCTGCTTACTTGTAAAGTAAGCAGACACAGCCTTTTGCTTTGCAGCGGTACTGCCATCTGGTCATAGAGACGTTGGCTGAGCGCTGAGTCCACACTGGGTCCGGCATTGATTCCATGAACTCTAATAACAGGACTGGCCTACCACTCCCTCACCACTTTGATCCTGATGACAGGACACAGTCCAGCTTCTGGTCTCTGTTAAAAAGTTTCTGGAAGCCGGTCATGTGATCCTGAGCTCAACTTACACGTATTGTGTTTGTTACAATGACGACAAGCCTCAGCTAATTACCTTATGTAAACACCATCATGATGTGAACATATATTGAAATGTTTCAAAACATGCTAAAGGGAAGCATTATACTCTATCGTTTTGATATAAATAAGTGACAATGATGTTATAAATATTATCATCGATTTCTGATCTTAAATCATTTTCTGATTACATTATAATCATCATTTTCTGATCATAATATAACCATCATTTTATGCACTCTCTGCACATAGATGTCGCTCAGGTCAAATCCCCGCTCTCTCTCTCTCTCTCTCTCTCTCTCTCTCTCTCTCTATCTCTCTCTCTCTGTAACGAGGGGCCATTTTTGTTGTGTTCAACGACTGTAGGCTTATAATTACGCATATGTGTCCTAAATATATGTGGCAAATATAAAACACAACTACTCCGCCACATATGAGTTTTGTATTCAGACTGACAGAGAAAATGCAAAACATCAAGGGATTACTTTTTCCGCCTACGCGCTGCTGTGCGATTTTTTGCTATTGGTTTGCTCACAGAATCTACAACCGGGTTCTCTCGGCGGTTTGAAAGAAACAAAAATGTTTCTTCCCCATCCGTGACCGAGAGGTAGCGTGCTCGGCCTCAGACCGCCAGGGCTCGAATTTCGAATCCTGTGTCTGGAGGACAGTGTCATCTCAATCATCTCCTGGCCCAGTTTAGCCTATATGTGCACAAAGGTGGCCTAAAGCCCGATTCATTTCATTTCATTTTACAACCGGGTTCAAAACACTCGTGAATGGAAATTACTGAATAACATGCGAGTTATGATGGCTCAATGTATCCATAACTGAACAGAGTAAATAGCTCCTACCTACAACAAGCTATTAGATCAATGAAAATAGTAAAACAATTATAAATAATGAGTGGAAGTGAACGGCGTAAAAAGTTATAAGAATAGTTATTAAAAACCTAAAATACACGTTGCTGCTAAATCAGGTCAATAGCCATGCGTGTAAAAGAAAATATTAGTGTGTGGAGTCAGAGATGTAATCTCTAAGGTCGGATTGTACTTTCTGATCTCATTATACTACTTGTAATCACTTTCTGATCACAATATAATCATCAATTTCTTATCATAAAATCATTAACAAAAACAAAGACGTTATCAAGATGATATTAAAACCATTTCTAATCGAGTGATATTATTGATGTTGGTGACGTTAAAATGCCCTTCATAAGGCCATACTTTATTCTACCAGACACTATTGTATTACACTAGTCCCTATTGTATTCTAACGGTCACCATTATGTATTCCACAAGTCTCTATTGTATTTGACCAGTCCCAATTGTATTACAACACTAGTCAGCATTGTATTTTACCAGTTTGTATTTCACCAGCCCTATTGTATTCCACCAGTCCCTATTGTATCCCACCAATAATTATTGTATTCCACCATGAGCAGTGCCTATTGTAGTCCACCAATCCCTATGTGTTTCACCAGTCGCTATTATATTCAGTCCCTATTCTATTCCAACAGTCCCTGTTCTATCCCACCAGTCTCTATTATGCTCCACCAATCGCTATTGTATATCAGCAGTCCCTATTGAATTCCACCAATCGCTATTTTATTCCACCAGTCACTATGCTATACTGTTGTATTCCAACAGTCCCTACTTCACAAGACAATAAATACACAATAACCATGATATAGGCCCGCTTAGCTGTCAGAGCGTCACTTTTAGTCTTTGATCATAATCTGCTTACAATCACCAATACAAGTAGGACCACTCTCTATACATTCAAGCATAGTAAGACCCTCTGTAATCAAAGAGTCACTCGTAACCTTTGATCTTAATCTGGTGATAATCACCAAGTACGGTATAAAGAACAAGGTAACACAACGGGCGGGGCCCTGCCCAGAACAGTAGCTCAATATAAAAACCGGGCTGCCGTGGTGATGTATCCATGGCTAGTGGGATTACCATGGTAACGGAGAGATACTTCTGTGGACGGAGTGTTCTTGTGAATGGTTTGCATCCAAGATCATTGAGCAGGTCTAAGAAGCAGTGGCGTTAAACACGACTCAATCAGAATGACGGCCGGATCGATACGTGATCAAACTTCAGTCCACCCCCTGCAAACAAGAGACGTTGAACCAATGCTGGTTTACTGCTGGGCCAACGTCGCCGACGCGATTCTAAGCAAACACTATGATCAAAATAGAATAATATATTTTCCTTGCTATGAGTAATGCTGCATCTGCCCAGCATTATATCCATATTGGGCCAACGTAGACCGTATTTGCTAGGCTCGTCCATCCCAGCAAACACAATACACCGACTCAATGCTGGTTCAATGTTGGGCAGAATCTGGCCCAGCATTGAACAAGCATTGGGTCAGTGTTTCGTGTTGGCTGGGATGTCATATGGGAAGCCACAATATGGGAAATATCGAAGAATCACAACATTTAATTGCCAATGAATTTGTGATTATTAAGTAAATAATAATAAAAAAAAGTGTGGGAAATAATTCAATTCGGTATTAGCAGAAATACATAGGTCTTATCAATAGTGAGTATATAAAGTGTTGAAAAGAAATGCATGTGCTTTAATGCCACTTTTGTGCACATCCAAGCTAAACTGGACCAGAAGAACAACTTGAGGATGGTGAGATGAATCAGATGACACTCTCCTCCAGACAGACACAAGATTCGAAATTCGACGGTCTGATGACAAGCATGCTACCTCTCGGTCACAGAGGCTTCCCACAATATTGAATATTGATTCATGAGTGGACGGTTGACGGGGGGGGGGGGGAGGGGTCCGGGAGAGCGGTGAACGAGTGTGACAGGCGGTCGTGATAATCACTACATCACGCAGGTATTGGAACGAAATAGTCGAAATCCACAGTTCATCGCTTCATTTACCTGTTCACGTCATATACAGCGGCAGTAATTGCAAATGTCATTTCCCTGTCAGCACGTTAGTTGAACATTGAACATTTTTTTCAAAGTTGAATTTGACCAAAAATCGGTCAGTTCTGTGCCAGAGTTTTGTGTTTTGGGCGATTGCCGTTTCAATTTGCTCTGGCCTGACCCGACAGAGAGACATTTCCCTTTTCAAAATCCCCTGGTCTCCTCGTCCGCGATTTCGACCTTAAAATCACGCTAACATCTCCGATAAAACCGCAGACAGACTGCGGAATATTCTTGGTAAATCTCTATAAACTGATACCTGAACTATTCCGGCGAACACTTGACTCCAGCACGACGGCTATACCAAATTAGACGGACGTTGTACCAATGTTTTATAGGTCATCTGACTCAGCTTCTGGGTTTCTCTCAGAGATCAACCCGTTATCGCATTACAGCGCTCGCGAGATTGGCTGACAGTGAGCCTCCAGCCCCAACAACGTCACCCAGCGCAGGCTTAATGTTTGCCCAACGTCTTCGACGTTGTGCAAACGTTAAGGCAGCGCTGAGCAAACGACAGGGGATCGTTTCACACGGTGCGGCTCAGGTTGTACTGATCAAACCAGCGGTGATCCTCCCTGCCAGCAGACGGCTCGAGTAATCCGACTGATTGAAATATCGATAAAAATTATCAGCGCGCATGCGCGGCGATCCTCGCACCCCTGCGCAAAATCATAGGAAAAAATGGAAAAAGCGAATCCAGGACTAGCATAGCGTAATCACTTGCATCTAGCGCGTCTGGCTGATCCCGACGCTCGTGTCTCAATCTGCATCCGGTCTGACATTTTCCCACGGCCTAAAATCCAAGAAAAAGACTCGTGAGATGCTTCAAATTCGGTGGAAGTGTAGGCCCTACTGTGTACGTTTTTACTGCTGATTTCATTGTCATGACTTGTAGTAGAAGTCGCACCTCACAAGGTGTGAAGTTATTGAAATCATCATTGATCGGTAGCTGGTAAATGCATGCTCGAGATAAAATGAAAATAAAATTAATGGGTTTGTAGGCCACCTTTGTGCACATAGGCTAACGTTAGGAGAACCTCCCGAGGATGGTGAGATGAATGAGATGACACTGCCCTCCAGACACAGGATTCGAAATTCGAGTTATGGTGGTCTGAGGCTGAGCACCCTACGTCTCAGTAGGTTCCCCACAATATTGAATCATTACAAGTGAGCGGGGAAGACAAATTTGGTGTCTTTGAAACTTGAAGGCCATGCTCGAGATACACTGACTGTCTAGTCACTAATTAGGCTCAACAATATTTCAACTGTATACTGACCGAATTTAATCACAAGCGAGCCTGTATGTAACAAAATAATTGAACATTCGGTGTATCAGTGACGTAAGTCAGACGTTTTTACAAATTAAAGTATCATTGAGGGAGTAACTGGTTGATTTAAATTACAGCTAGCCCTTCGTCTCAGCTGTGCAACTGAGTTTGAACGAGCGAGTGATAAAAAGGGATTTGACTATAATATATACCATCACGCACCGTGCTCTATATGCTGAGCAACCGGAGAGTCGTAATTCCACTCCTCTTTAGCCACCACGCAGACGCACCGTTTTCGATATATGGCAGCTTAATCTGTAATGTGTTGTTAGTGAGATTTTTTTACATTTGACCCCACCGTACACGCATGCTGTTGGTCTGATCCCTTATAAATATGATAAAAGGGATAGCCTACTACTTCACTACCCAGAGATCAAAGTCGCAAATATTTCAATTGAATTGTTTCAAAACTCGAGAAGAATTATCTTCGGAATAACGGCCACCAAATAAGATAAATGTCCGTCTCAAAAACATTAGTTTAGGCGTACGCTCTCGCACAACTCGCGCTATTATATGATTATCATTTCTACATTTATAGCGAAGAAATTTTACTGCGGGGTTACCAGAAACAAACCATTCTGAAAGTTTACCCGTCAAATGATTCAAGAACACAGCACACGTTTCGTCTTAAATTGTCTGTTCTTCACAAGAAAAATGCCACAGATTGAAGTTACACAAAAAACACGTTTTATGGACGCTCAGTAGTATACTCATGTTACTGGGGTAGGCCTGGCGATCCTTTAGAAATCTTCTACAGTGACACAGGCCCTGCATAAACATTCAATAGCAAGCGCATTTTTGAAAAGTAAATTCCTGTGGTTTGTCCCACAGATGGGTAATATTTTTGCCCCAAAGTATGTTTTGCGGTAATACATGGGTATGGGTTATAGGTGGAGTCGCCAAGGATTGGGTGGCTAGCAAACACGGGGTCTGATCCAATGTTGGTTGAATTCTGGGCCAGCTGGCCCAGAATTGAACCGACATCGGATCAGCGGGTCGTGTTCGCTGGGACAGCCAGCAGCCCATCTATTTACATGATCGATGAGCACGGCCAATACTACTCGGTCGTCCGTGCTGAACTAGGGCAAACAAGCAGGCAAGTGGCAATGCAACCTCAAATGAAAACAAGTGAAATAGCGTTACATTAAACAAAACAAATTTAAAATAAACACCATGTCGATCGGACCATTTGAATAAAAAATAAAAATGATTTTAACTTACGTAGAGCTAAGTATTATCTCCCAATTGAAATGTCCACGCATTTGAAGAAGTGGATCGCGATAGACATGATAGAGATTGACAACGTGCATTTGTGATAAATTCCGGAGGAGTCTATATCCGAATATGTCAACAGTGTGAACTTTAGGCCGCTTTCAAGGATTAAGTAGGTTCAGACAATGTGTTGGTACAAAATATTATTTTTTGTCATTTATTTTTACTGTGAGATTTCTAATGCTGAACTAGTTTTTCTGTATGCATTTTTTTTTTAAATAGAACTGGTTACACGCGTATAGCTGTATCTAAAATAATTGCTTAAAAATATTTTAACCTCTTTCAGCGCTGGGACCGACTTTAGACGTCAGATTCTGACGTCTGAAGTCGATCCCCGCACTGAAAGAGTAAAACAATTCTGATGGCCGTAGACCCACAACATAGGTATTCAAATGAAGCGGATAGTTAACTAAGACATTTATGATGATTTCAAATTGAAAGAATCCATGGTCATTACATAATAATAAACATTTCAGCGTTTTATCAAGGGTTTATGAAAACGGACGTTATACGTTTAACCCTTTAACCGCCAAATTATTCAATCTGAATTTTCACCCACTTGAAGTTGTGTCTCGCTGACGCGATCCACAACTTCAAGTGGGGGAAAATTATTCAGATTTGATAAAATGGAGGTCAACTGTTTTCAAATATTGCTGATCGATGTCACTTTTTATCTTTAACATGGTTCAAAAGGTGGTACTTGATGTGCTGATAAAAAACGAAAACCCGAATATATGCGACACGGGCGGTTAAAGGGTTAATGTTGTTGTAAGCCTTCACGTAAAAGAATCAAAACCATGACCCGAGGCATTACATTGCAACAGTGACTATAATATCCCAAGGAAAAAATGTTTCTTACACACCCTCCACTGGCATAAGACATACATAATGCAGACACATCAGGCATATGTCTTCTGATGGCATCTATGCCGATGTACTTAGAGTATTACAGTATACGCCTGGGGCACAGCAAGCTCAAAGTGAGAGGGTTCAGGATTTTTCCCCCACTTCACTGGAGCAAGTGCAAAAGACGTCTTTAATCTCTACGTTAATTTCTTTGTTATAAAAATAACGAATTGAAAACCAAGGTGTTTAAATCACACAATATCGGATGTCTAATAAGACCAGGCTACTCCTGCCCTTAGACACCGGATATTGTGTATGTCAGATACTGCACTAACTACTTTTGATAGAACATACATAAAGTATGTATTATTAACCCTTTCAGCGCCATGACCGTCCTTAGACGTCAGGATCTGACGTCAAAAGCGGTCTGATTTTGAAGTCTAAAGACGGTGCCCGCACTGAAAGAATTAAAATATATCTAATGGTCGTAGACCCATAACATAGGTATTAAAATAAAGCGGAAAGAGCTAACTAAGACATTTATTATGATTTCAAATTGAAAAAAACCCTTTGGTTCCCATGGCTTATACACAAATATTTCGGCGTTTTAAGGGTTAACGCTTGAACTGTAAGGGTCGGAGGATTGGCACTTTTCTTCACAAGATACAATAAGCCAGATATCAGCGGCTGTATCTATAGCTTTCTGGCAGCAGAAGTACAAGCCCGAGGCTGTCCATGTTAGGGGCCTTGTAAGTGTTTATACAAGATTTATCTGTGGACCAGGGATGATTGATTTGTTTAGCCTCGGATCAAATCATAGGATTTCACTTTCTCTCGTTTCGGGGGAGCTTCTAAGACGTAAGGTTCTTGGCCTCGGGTTACGGGGTCCCGTACTCTCGTACAAGTTACGATATATCGTAGGCTTCGGATTGGTCAAGATGGCCATCTCGACCAATCCGAAGGCTACTATATATCGTAACTTGTACAAGAATACGGGTTACCAGGTGTACTTTCTGGTTTTAATTTTGATCGAAATGTTATTATGCATCTAAATTCATATATACATTCGCTCGGTCAATTGTGTTTTAATATTTCCTTGATCTCCAAATATACGACATAGTCTATAAAAGGAGATATCAATATTTGTAAGAGCTTACGATTATAATATTGCAAGATTTTTTCCGTGCTAGGCCCGGTTTAGAGCATAGAGTTAAGAAAGATGGTTAGAGCTATAATTTAGAAGTACCGAACATCAAATGATCGAATGAATTTTATTCTAGGCCACATGCAGGCGTGCCTGCAGGCGTACGCAAGGTACGGAAGTGCTTACCTTGAAATACAAAACTGGATCGAGACTCTGTGGAATTATGAGCCTGAAATACCACCGGATCATTCGCTCCTGAACTGAAGCCAGGCTGTTACCGGTTGACCATGAAGGAAATGATTTCTGGAATCCTTTATCCCAAGCTATTATCAGATTACGAGAAGATGGCGACAAACATAACGTTAGCAGGAAGCTACAGTAGTTTTTTATGCCCGTATGAATACTTGATCGTCGTGGGTCAGACAGCTATTGTCACTTGATGTTGTTTAACCCTAAAAGCCCTGATATAATATATAAACCATGGAGACCAAAGAGTTTTGTCAATTGTCTTAGATAGCTCTTTTCCCTTCAATTGAATACCTATGTTATGGGTCTAGTACGGCTATTAGGCCTATAAATATTTTACTCTTTCAGTGTGGGGATCGACTTTAGACGGTCTCCGCGTTGAAATATCTGCAACAACTTAAGATTTGAGTTGAATTCCACAATATTTGTGGTTGATTTTGAATCCTCTGAATTGATAATAAACTGCAAACATCAGATAAGCGAGTATAGGGAAAATGGATTTTGAAAAAATTGGTCTTGAAGAAAATTAGTCCGTAATAATATACTCTGCGTGCGATACAGAGGCTCTAAGCATTGGCATTTGTAAAGTTGTGCTCCGAAAATCTGGTGCGCGAAAGATCGATTGCGCAATGAATGCATGCGTCATTGTTTGATCAATCATTTTTATTTTATCTTATAATGACTTATTTACAATTTATCTCATTGGAATAATGCCTTAGCGTTATAGTAGGCTATATTACGTTATTAATTGGTTGGCGTTAAATCTGACACAGCAGATATTCCCCTAATTGTTGGATTACTCGGTCTGGCAGGTAGATTTATGCCTGGTAATTTGTCAGTATTCTAGCATAAGCCACTGAGCATCCCACTATATCAATCAGAAGGAGGCAGGCACTGGTCACATCCCGGTGAAAACGAGACTCTGACCCAATGCTGGCTTAATGCTGCCAGCATTGGGTCAGAGTCTCGTGTTTGCTGGGATACGCATGACTGAAATGACACTACAGTCAAAGTCTGGATCTATACTGCCGGACAAAGCCGACAGGCAGTATCTGTTGACTTGTAGAAAACATGATACTGCTTTTTGGCTTTGACAGGCAGTACACTGGGTCGTAGACCATTACGTTGGCCTGGTGTTGAATCATTCGTTTGGCCAAAGTCTAGTGTTAGATTATTTTGGCTTCGCAAATAGCTGGAGCGAAAAACATATCACAAATAAGCAGTTTATCTAGAAATATTAATCTGTTATAACTGAGGATTTGATGGTCCTATGGAATTTGATTACATACAATTTTATAATTTTAAAATATTAAACGTTACGGTATTGAAACATCGACCTGTAACCAATTATCCGAACGAGTCCGTGTATTACAAACTTGTATTGCTTTAATTTCTGATTAAGAAAATATGTTTACACTAACTAATTTATTAGTGACTTCACCTACAGACCACGATAAAAACTCCCCACTAGTCTGACTAATTCGGGGTAGACTGAACTCATCACCGTAAGTTACAACATTACATGGAGGTTCTCAACACTTACAAAGCTGAAATGTTCTCATAAAAACCATGGAAACCAAAGGGTTTTTTTCAATTTGACATTATCGGTAATGTCTTAGTTAGCTTTCTCCGCTTCATTTGAATACCTATGTTATGGGACCACGACCATTATAAATATTTTAATTCTTTCAGTGCGGAGAACGTCTTTAGACGTCAAAATCTGACGTCTAAACGTCAGATCGGGACGTCTAAAGACGGTCCCCGCACTGAAAGGGTTAAATATTCACACCCTTCACATATAATTTGCATAAAATGTATACTGCATGTTGTGGCAATACAGCGAATGGCAGACCGTCATGGCGACGTATTCCGTCCGTATTCCGCTCGTACTGGAAGATAATTAGTCATGACCCACGAGGGAAATGACTACATATCTGAGGCATATCACTGCTAGTCATTCAGAGCTCGTGGATAAAATCAAGAACTATTTTTAGTCAGTTGTAAACCCACTTTAAGCCACTGGTCTACCTTCTATTATGCCTCATCAAGGGGGTCATGCAAGCATTGTTATTGAATGGCAATGTAAAACATAACTGTGCGAGTAAATATATGTAAATTATTGCAATTTAAAACGCATCTCACTTTAAAACAAATCTTAAATTATGTACTTTGTAGAACACGAAGGAACATTCATATATCAGACAGATTAAAGTGACTAACAAGCCACACATTTTGGAACGAATTACCAATAATTGATCATGTACGATAATAGATCGACAAAATACGTCCACCATCAACAGTTATACTGTACACTGAAATACAGCAGATGGGGTGGTGGACAATAAAAGCTGTTCCGTTGTTCACCTCCGAAATATAACACTGGAACACCGTTCATTTTACGGTGGAACACTGACATTAATTGATTTCAGTTCATATGTAGGGTTGTTGGGCGTGGCTAACGTCTGCCACGCCGACGTCCGTGGCTACGCAATCGTTGTTTCGATGTCTTGTCATTAGGCAACCCAGCAAACACGATACATTCACCCAATGTTGGTTCAATGTTGGGCAAGCTCAGGTGTAAAAATGATTACCTTGATGAAGATAACAATGTGCACAATTATATTTTGCGCGCAGAATTAATCTCGGGGATATTATGCTCCCCGGGGAATTGAAACGGCACATGAATGAACAGGTCCAGTACCCGGTTTATAGAAAGTGAAATGAAAATTTGACTGATAGGTTTGCAGACCTGATATCAGTGCAGATTCTAAACTACGAAATAATATAATTTTATCTTACAAATACTGCCAATTTTTTTTGTAACACTAAATGGTATCCATTACCATGATTACCATGATCATAGTGAGTGTGAAGTACATACAATGTTGAGGTGACGTATACTACCATTAGTAATAATTATTATTCACCCGGGTATTTCAGTTTCGTTCACCCCGAAATGTGAATTATTGTGGTAATTCCCACCTCGAGATGAATGGAAATTACTTAATTTTATCAAATACACATATATAATATTATAATTATCAAAATGGATTATTTCATTTTATCTATAAAGTATTTTGGTAAAAGGTGTCATGTGATGAATACATACATGATAATATCGTCCCTTTAGATATGAAAGGGTGTATCTGCCACAAAGTAAGTGGCAGATACACCCTTTCATATCTAAAGTGGCGATATGTGTATATGTATGATCTCTGTTTAGTACTATATGCTGCAACATAACGGCGATATACTGTCGGCCAAGCAAACACGAAACATCGTTCCTATGTTGGTTTAATGATGGACCAGCGTCGAAGACGCTGGCCCAACATCAAACCAACATTGTGCCAACGCCTCGTGTTTTCAGGGACCAGTATTCTGCTTTAATATGTCGCATCAGCTTATATTATTTGACACAGTGTGATATTATAGACACCCACGTGTTTCATGCTTCAGACTGGACAGTGTGAGCGGGAGGCCGGCGATCGTTGCTAGGGCAACCAGGAGCGGTAGCATGGCCATTGCCTGAGCCGACCGGCCGCCGAGCCGGCTCGTCAGCCGTCAGCGGGCCACAGAAGAAGGAGCGCCGGCATCCTCACCACAGCCTCTGTAAACACACAAAACAACATCAGACTTATTATACAACAGTAGAAAAATATCAGTCTGGAAAATGTAAAATCACAGCAGGCGTTGAACCAGTGTTGATTTGATGTTGGTCCACCGTCTCCGACGGTGGCCCAACATCAAATCGACATTGGTTCAATAGTTTGTGCACTAATGTCAGGTAGTGCACTACAAAGAAGAGTACAGTGTATATTATGTTTTTGGAATAAATAAACATCATACCATTATTGGTTTTGCGACATTTTTCATGACAAAAGCATCGAAAACAGATTCACAATTTATTGATACTACGTATAAAATTTCAACATGTTCAAGCAATTTGAAATTCAGATAAATTAATAAACTATTATATAAAAAACAATAATATTATAATTAATTAACAGTTATTTTTATTTCATTAATTTTGACCTCATGCTATTAATAAAATAAAATAATGACTGTAGATTAGGCTAATCCAGCGACTATGGGTCCATAACCAAGCACAATATATTGACCCAATTTTGCTTTCATGTTGGCCCACTCTCTTCGACGCTGGCCCAACATCAACCAAACATTGGGTCAACACCTCGTGGGAATGACATGGAGAAGACCAGACTGCATCGTGACCTAATTACATAAATACAGTTGGACTTATTCCTAGATCTTTCTGATCAATACAGATGTACAATAATGGACTATGGTACTTTTTTCATTTTGTTTTGTTGTATTAGAGGGATATCTACAAGATTACAGTATGTTGTATCACTATATGTACACTATATGTACATTACAGCTCGGCCAAGCCTAAACACCGTATGTATCTTGTATATAAATAGGCCTACTCTAACATCACAATCACGTAGGATATAAATAGTCTCACTCTAAAATATCAAACACAATATAAGGCCAGATCGAATTTTTGTGTCTTAACATGCTACAACCTGTCATTATTATATTTTATACGGCCATCTTTGTCTTAGTAATACCTAGAGTAGACAGATACATTCAAAACAGAATCAAACTAGAAAAGGATGAACATGTGACCATTCCCAACTACATCAGAGCATTTGTAGACCGCTCTTTGTTCGTATTCGCCTACACTCAAGCAGACAATTTTCTCAAAGTAAAAATACAGATTCCCCACACGTTAGGGAGACTAAAATAGGGCCTACCCTACCCTCCTTAACGCACAGTGCAGCCTGGCTTCAAAGGTTCAACACCGGGGAATCTAGCAGACACGAGGGGTCAACGTCTCGCGTTCGCAGGTTTCATCTTGTAGATTGGGGGATATTTGTCGTCTCAGGTGACGCCGTATTATCTTGACATTGATTTAGAGCAGGTTTCGTTTGGAGGGGCGCCGCCCGTGCACGGCAGAAAGGTGTGTCAAGAGGTGACTTCCGCTCTCTGAGGCTCAGGTTGCCGTGAACTGGCTGACACTGGGTGCAGTGTTCACCCGCAGCCGATTGCAATTACAAAGGCAGCCATGGAAAACGTGAAAAACGACTGTCGGTGTCATTAAAATGCAGCCTTCATGGTACATCCACTGTGAAGTGGGATGCAGGTATATTTGTCTAGACAGGAGCAGCAACTTGCAAGATAGAATTCTGCCATGCAAAGCCAAATGGCAGTATCTGCTTACTTGTAGGATATGGTGGGTTACAAGATCAGTGCCATACAACAGCAGCCAAGTCAGCATTTTTGATGGAACCTATGACTTCGTGCAGTGCA
Organism: Flabesymbios commensalis; assembly: GCA_964017125.1. Taxonomy (NCBI): domain Eukaryota; kingdom Metazoa; phylum Annelida; class Polychaeta; order Terebellida; family Flabelligeridae; genus Flabesymbios; species Flabesymbios commensalis. The sequence continues at coordinate 56,426,687 of OZ024908.1, forward strand.
AAAACATGTATTTAGAATAGTCCACTTAGTTCTTCAAACTGTGATATTATACGTTAAAATACACAGAAAGTGTGTGTTGATATACTTTTAGGCGGGGTTCTATACTTTAATATATCATACTTGAAGAGCTTCTCAATTAAAAAGTTTCATAAGTCTCACTTGGTTAAAAAGTTCTAAATTTATCACTGTTTATCTTGTTTACGTTGTGTAACAACTGAATAATGTGCCTATAGAACAACTTCTTCGCAGAACTGTGATGTCATCTTAAATCTGCGATGTTCGTGATGATGACGTAGCAGTGCATTGTATTTTTGCTGCTTGTCAGCTGTTCCGATCTACAAAAAAAATGTTTTGCCAGCCAGTCACACACGCCACCGTATAACAAGAGGCAAACCAGCAATCACGAGGCATAGACGAAACGTTGTATTAAGGCCGGTCCACCGTCTACGACGCCGGCCCAGCAACATAACAACATAGGATCAACGTCTCCGTTATTGCGGGGAGAACATCAGAGCCATTCACTCCAGCTCCAGCATCCGAACAGCTAGATCGGAAACCAAAAAAGTGCGAGCGCTGCTCGCGAGCGCAGCTCACAAGAGTCACGCGATTTTTTACGAAGTAGAGCAGCGTGTTTTTACGATGTGACGTAAAGCCTGCACCACACCAGGTAATAACAGCCCGTGCGCTTATTCTACATGGTGGACACCCACTGAGCACACGTCGTTGTTGTGACGTTGAATCAACGTCAGTGACGTTGATTCAACGTCGCAACAACGTCGTGTGCCCAGTGGGTAGACAACACTCTTCTCGGCGAGCACACCAAACAAATTTCTCGGAATTCTATATTCGTTTCAGTTGGCAATAACAAAATAGCTGTCTAGAAATTACTAGTATAATAATTATGTGCCACCTTGTGAGGCAGCTACAAATCTTCCTTTGATCGTATAAGGGAGATGGTGGATTACATATGAACGTTGAATCAACTGTTGAATCAATTATAATGTTGGACTAAAAAAGACTAAACTGTTGGAAATAATAGAATAAACCAGTCAGGTCTGTCAAACAATAATGTCAAACAATATTTACAAATAAAAGAGGGTGATTATCTGCAGTGCGCATGCTTCGCCATTTGTAAGAGTATAAAACATATGTTTTACTGCCGTGGCTTCGCTCTGTTGTCACACCACGTGACCTGTTGTCAAGCTAAATTCAAGTTACACACAGTGGTGATAAACTGAATTGCAACACAAGTTACAGCTTCAATTAAATGTAAAAAATATATTAATTTGAAAATTCTCTGTCATTGTTTAGCTTGATCACGATCGTTTCCCCGCCTGATGATAGAGGGGTTTAATCGTTTAAAACTAGTTGTGACAGATGCGTAATCGCTGCTGAAGCACGCTTTTTTCTCATTCTCCATTTCGTTTTATCTCGTCAATAATATCCTCACAAGGTACGAGGTTTTTCTTCTCGCATTCCTTCTTCTAACGAATTGGTCCATCCACAATCCACCGCGCAGAGAAGAAAGCGAATCCTTTATTCTTTCAATATCGGGTCAACGTCTTCGACGTTGGCCCGACAATGAAACAACGTTTCCTGTGAAGACAGCCGACCTTCATGTGATTGCTTGCCTGAGATCTGAGTAATTTTAAACGCCTCACAAGAGAGTTTTTTTCAAAGACGAGAGGGGAAAAAATCGATGATTTTCGCGTGTGTTGTTCGCAAGAACGGATTTATAAGCAGATAGATCCACCCAGCAAAAACCAAACATATGTATAACATTTATACAACGTCGGCCCAACGTCTTCGACATTGTATAAATGATATACAACATTGTATATATGATATACAACATTGTATAAATGATGTACAAATGTTCAATGTTTTCTGGGATAGACACACTGGGGACAATCCAGGGCTGATCAATGCCAGATTGTGAAGATGTAGAATGACGTGGTAATAAATCATTTTTCTTTTATTTCCACGTCGCCTCCGTAATATAATTTATGGCGAACACAGGTGGTGACCCGAATCAAAGAGATATTGCATTGACATATCCGATAATTGCAATTCAAGTAATGCATGGTTTACCGCTATAAGAAGTAGCTTATTCGCTGTCAGTAACCAGGTGTATTTTAAAATTTCAATTTATTTTTATTCCACTACGGCAATATTTTTGTAAACAGTTTCGTTATCAGTCGTGGTAAATTTCGTAATTTTTGTCACGAAGTATCAGGTCTATTATATTGATCATATATCTCAGTGCTGTTTTAACACGTTCAATGTTTGCATACGTATTATTATCGCCCTAATGCCGTACACAAAACCGATATTTTAACGAAGAAATCATACATCTACCGCGATTATACACAAAAATGGGGTGATGAAAAAATCAATCTTTAGTGGATTCGTATAGTCCAAAAACATAGTTTATCTACAGTAAATTTGAAATAATTTTACATTCCATTATCACAAACATATATGCGCAACATTAGATGATATAGCTGGAGAAAATAAAAAGTTGCGAAATTCTGAAATGTCGAAATGACCTCACGTGGTCATCTGCATTATGATGAAATATTGAATTAATGTCCTACATCTGATGCAATATCGAATGAATGTCATACATTATGATGCATTATTAAATGAATGTCGTACACTCTGATGCGATATTGAATGAATGTCGTACATTCTGATGCAATATCGAATTAATGTCGTACATTATGATGCAATAATGAATGAATGTCGTACATTATGAAGCATTATTGAATGAATGTCGTACACTCTGATGCAATATTGAATGAATGTCGTACATTGTGATGCAATATTGAATGAATGTCGTACTGTACTCATATTATCTCATAGTCGCCTCGATATTGGTTATCTGCAGGGGACGAAATGAGTCAGCCGCTCATACACTACGTAACGTGTTACTCAACATGTTATGTTATCATGGTTATAGGGCCTACTGTTTTCGTAACATATTACTAAAACAGATGGCATATGTGACGAAAACGTGACGTTCGACCACACTGTGGAAGATGTTCCGCAGCAAGTTACGTTACATGCGTGTTGTATTAACACTTTCAGTATGGGGAACGACTTTAGACGTCTGAATCTGACGTCTATAGAATCTGACGTCTCTACAGCCGTCAGATTCTGACGTCTGAAGACGGTCCCCGCACTGAAAGAATTCAAATATGTATAATGACCGTAGACCCATAACATGGATATTCAAATGAAGCGGAAAGAGCTTACTAAGACATTTATGATGATTCCAAATTGAAAAAAACACCTTTTTTCTCTTGCTTTATATAAGAATATTTCCGCGCTTTAGGGGTATATACGAATTTCTGGTGTTACGTATGTCACATAGTTTATGAGAAATGTTACGTACATTTTGTATTGAGCTACATATTAAGAAAAATAAGACTGGTTCTAATGGTTTAGTTGGAAGAAGAAGAAGAACATTGTTTATTCGACAAATAAAACAGTGAAATAATACAAATTACCCATCATGTCAGGATGACTCCCATTAAGAATCGAAGAGTCGCTGAAATGCATGATCAGATGATGAACTGCATGATCGTTGCCCGTGTGCTTACGATATGCATGGTTGTTTCCAGTGGGTGAAAATTAGTCAGAAGTGTTTAATTATAGACCAAGCATTTGCAAATCGTGTATGTTTAAACACTCATTTTATTTCCATTTCCTAATTAAACAGATTAAAAACGATTCTAGGCGTGCTTAGCGTTTAATGGGTAACCCTTACAGCGCGGGGATCGACTTTGGTCGACAGAATCTGACGTCTGTATACGTCAGATTCTGACGACTAAAGTCGATCCCCGCACTAAAAGAAAAAAACATATTTATAACGGCCGTAGACCCCAAAAAGAGGTATTCAAATGAATCAGAAAGATCTAACTAAGACATTTATGATGATTTCAAATTGAAAAAAATCCTTTGGTTGCGATATTTTTCACAAAATATTCAGCGGTTCAAGGGTTAAGACGCATACTAAATATTTGAACTTTCGAGGGTGCCTCATACGGCTTCGGCCAAATCACCATACGCAACTTGCTAAAGCCTCTACGTAGACGGTCACCCGCATTGACAGTTAGAATTCACAATCGACATTTACCCATTGCATCGCTGTATAGTGTATACACAGGATAAAGTCAAATAAATAACTAGAAGAGGATGTTCTGTCGAGCACGCGAGTCCCAGGCAGCAGTATATGATATTGAAAATCGTCGGCCAAACCGAAGTGCAATGGAAAGGTCTCGCTCTGGAGGAACTGCCTACGTCATCACGGTGTCCACTGTACCAGGTAAGTATGCCTGATTACGGTGGCGATCCCCGGCACTTGCTGAGTGTGTGCAAGCAAAATATGGTTCATCACAATGTCAGGACCATTGTCAACTACATTATAGCGTTTGTAGACCGCTCTTTGTACGTATTCGCCTACAATCATGCATACAATTTTCAAAAACATAGACTCCCCCCCCCCCCCATACTCAAGCATTACTGGATGATATAGAGCTAGTCGTACACAGTGCAGTTATGTTACTTTGTTAGTGTTCGGATATTTCACAACAGCTCACGTGATTCATGTGCAAATAAAAGTAATATCAGAAAGACAGATGGAGAAAATGTGTCCAGTGCTTACGGTTGCCCAGGAAACACATCCAGTTGGCAAAGTGTATTTGGGCCAACGTTGGCACAGCGTCGTACGACGCTGTGCCAACGTTGACCCAAATGCAAAGTACTGGTGTGGCAGACACAAATCTGAGAGCTTTGCACCTGACTGGACACTCTCACGTGCTATTTCAAGAGTGTTCAATATTGGGATGTCGTATCCATGAGTGACCGTCACACCACTGTCTTGCTGGTGGCCCCTTCTATCATAGACTACATTAGTTCGTCTCCTAGCCTTGAATATGAAAGGGTGTATCTGTCACTTAAAGTGGCAGATACACCCTTTCATACCCAAGGGGACTTTATGCACATGCAAAATCACCCCTTGACAAACATATTTCAATTGATGGAGTTGTAAAGATCAGCCCCAAATGAGGAGCTGTACTTCAATTCCTAACCAATACATATTTTGATATCACAAAAAAAAAACTTGTTGTGGGTGACAAAAAACGAGATAAGAAATAATTTGTTTTCCAAAACGGGTATAGTAATCAATATCAAATTAGTAGATCTCTTTTAAAAAAAATGGTGTAAGACTGTCCTTCATCAGATAAGATACTAATTTAAAGAACTAATTTCTAATCTAGATATAATCTAAATACATATTAAACAGCATAACTAAAACAACGGCTTTGGCTGAGTCTCTATACCGAAGATAAATCTAATCTCTGAGCAAGCTTGCTTGGTGTTGAAATAAAATTATTGAAATATAAAAACGCGTGACTTTCACTCCACGCATGCGAGAGAGTATTGTTAGAGTGAGCGACTCATCGTGAGAGTGTACAGCTGCCTACATTATTTTAATATTATTATCATAGTGTTTTGGCAATGATGAAACAGTGTATTTGGTATATTTCGCGCTCGCTTTCATCAGTGTTCATGCAAGCGTTGGTGTGTTTTGCGCTTTATGTATGGTCCCTAGCTCGAGAATTCTGTTTCCTTTGTGTTATATCTACCTCCATATCATATTTGTCTGTATTGTACAGATCTTATGTAATAAATTATGTCTGATGTCTTATCATATTTGCAGGCTGCCAGCTAATCTATGACTGGGACACGAGTGATTCAAATAGGAACGGTCCAGTATTTCAGATAACGTCGCAGCAGGGCTTCAGCGTTTATATTATCAAACCCTTTCACCACGGCACACAATCATATAGCTTATAGAATAGATCGCAGCATACAATATGTGTTATTTATATAGTTGGATTCCTAAGTTCAGAAATGTTTTCCACGTCACAAAATTAGTCAGGAAATGACATTATTGTACTTGATTATTGGATTAGTTAAAACAAAATTGCCGCTGACGGCTATCTTGAATTTTTGCAGTTTACGTCGAAACGCGACAAATGATTCACGGGGACTTTTAGGAGAGCGATATATATGGATAATATTCAGGGATACTCAGGCCAAATTTTAGCTGTGACCCCCAAATTATTCCCACCCTATCGGTCCATATAGACTAAAATGACTAGTCTAGCATCTTTAATCCAATTAACTTCTGACTTTGGTCTTTCTGATATGTGTATGCCATATAGCAGTCTATACAAATATCAATGAAATGGGGAAAGAAACCTAGGTATGATATCTCTCGCCATGATTGCCGATGAGCTACACACAGACACAGGGACTGAGTCGGCCGTGGATCTTGACAGAGAGCTGTCCAGACGGAGGCAATCCTAATGATCTATGCCCACCCCCCCTCTCAGTACACTTCCGCATACCTGACTCCCGTACACCTCCGCTGAGACGCTGCCTCTGTGTTCCAGTTTTATCTCCGAAGAAGAAAAACTACAGGAATATTCACCATGATCGTGCGGTTTTTACGTCAAGTACAAACAGGTGATGAATGTAAAATATTGCTCTTGTCCATACGCTACTTTCCAAGTACATCGAATACTTCCTAAGCACATCAGGTCCGGAACCGCACAGCGGTTCAGGCCTGATGTGCTTGGGAAGTAACCGCTTCGGCACGTGGAGGGTCTTCCAGCTGAATTCGCATTTGTATCTCTACCGGAAAGTTGGCGACTTTCATTTACATGTGGCACTCGGTGAGGCAATAGGCTTCTGTTTACTGACCGGGCAGAATGTGGACTCTCACCCCCCCCCCCCCTCACGTCCACCCCGCGCTGTGATCCCGATAGGGGGGGGGGGGTATCAACTGGGAATGTAATCAATGAATTCGTGTCGCTACATCTGTCAAGTCAAGTTTTAATCACCGGTTTCATCAGCGTCGATTCCCAAACAAATCTAATCTCAGATAATTATACAATTATGTTTTTTAGCGCTCATTTCACATGACCATGTTCATCGAATACTTCTCAAGCACACCAGACCCTGAATTGCTGTGCGGTTCAGAGCTATCCGCTTCGGCACGTGAAGGGTTTTTCCAGCTAAATTCGCATTTGGATGGCATCATGCACAAGTGGTCTAACCCACATTTTGATGATTTTGAAAAAAAATCGCGCTGCAACATGAAGTACAGGATAAAACGAATAAATACAAATTAACACTAAAAGGTAACAAAATCAGTGACCAAATGTTCTAACCCTGAATGTGAAACTCGTATATTGATCAAGTTGTTGCTATCTATGACATATATTTTCATTGCTTTTTAATGTGGGCTAGCCCACTTGTGCATGGTGCCATCCATTTGTATCTCTGCCGGAAAGGTTGGCGACCGTCATTTACATGCAGGGCTCAAGGTGAAGCAATAGGCTTTTGTTTGTTGACCGGGCAGAATGTGGACTCACCCCCCCCCCCTCCGCCTGCCCCCTCTCACGTTCATCCCGCGATGTGATCCCGATACGGGGGGGGGGGCGGGGTATCAACTGGGAATGAAATCAATGAATTCGTGTCGCTACATCTGTCAAGTCTAGTTTTGCTCACCGGTTTTGCTCTCAGATAATTATACAAGGCTGGGTTTTTTCACGCTCATTTCACATGGCCACGTCTATTAAATCAAGTACTCTTTTATCTGTGGCGTCACTGACAATTTCCAATCAACTCTACCCGCAATATTTAGCTGTCCTGAACATCGATTTTCACTCCGCGCCGGCTGAAATGCAATGAATAAAATTTCAATATTTTCACAGCGACATAAAAACATTCTGACCATGATGACGTTATACATGCAGTTGGTTGTGAAATGATTTCTTAATGGTGTGTCAATTATTGTCTATAGATATACGTAAATATCTGCAATATTCCATACCAACATGATCAAGAAGATAAGCATTATCACTGATAAAATATGCCTGCAATTTCTATTTTCTTAACACATCACATGTAACAAATTCCACACCTTAGCAACTATGGTGTCAGACTGACAAGACGGGTAAAATAGCAGTTTTCATACTTCACATAGTCCCCATGCATGCAATCTGTGTATATAGGATGTGCCGTGTTCCGCACATGGTGAATACGTGCATAGTTTTACCTCCTCAACAAGGCCGAAGCGCGATGCCAACAGTCGGCTCAATGTATGGCCAGCGTCGCAGACGCTGGACATACATTGAGCCGACTGTTGGCCGCGTCTTATCTTGGCTTATACTTGTAACAAGCGCATAAAGCTGAGGTATGCAGGTCGGCTAGTACACAGGTACTGTGGCTGGCCCGTGGGAACACGATTTTCCAGGTACTTTTCTATGGTCTTATAAATAGAAGCTGCTGTTCATCTGGCTGCATACTGCCTACACAACACCACATGAACACTGTGGAGTAGACTACATCAGCCGCATTACCTATATATACACAAACAAAGTCACGTTTTCTGCATAGCAGGCAAAAAACTGGGGACGCGGGCCGTATTTTTAGATAATCCAATTACACAAAGTCTCTTCCATATGGGTTTGACAGGTAAAAAATAACGCGACGAAAAATACTTGACATTAATGCGACCGCAACATTGATCCGAGTTTTAGGTGATAACATTGTACACCATTCAATTACTAGAGAGGGGGGGGCAGGTTTTTGTAATTTGACAAGTAATTTACATGTATTTCACTTCATATCTGCACAACTTTATATATTTTACACTCTGTCTCATACAAAATATTTATTTCACTATCTTAGATTTTTTTTCTGTTTACAAAGCTGAAGGTTATGGAGTCGAGTAAAGCGAGCCTTCACAAATTTAAGGGTTATTTAATGATGCCGAGCAAAGCGATGCGCCACAATTTTTGTAAGGGCCTTTAATATTTATTATCAACATGTCCTTCAGAGATTATTTATTTAACGAAAATTTATTCTGAAAATATTTATTTAAAAAAATATAGCTCCCCTAGGTGATTGAATGGTGGCCCACCTAATTTATAAGTGCTGCGTGATTCACTTTCGGATTAATGCATTCCACATGCATGCTTCATGTTCAAGTATATCAAAATATGTCCATTCCATGTATAATCGGTCCAGTTTCATTTACGTTACTTATACTGCTATACACTGCTCGGTAATAAAATAAATGAATAAAACCAAATTGACATAATAACGTTAATGACCGCGTTATTGATCTGTACATTAATGTGGTAAAATTAGTATTCTTAATTTGTGAGTGCTGCATGCTTCACTATCGAACTGATGTAATTACCATGCTAACTGCACAGTTGAAAAAATGTACGGGTGGCTATGTACGGGTGGTCTCACAAACAAATTCAGAGGATTTGTGGCGGTTTGGCATATTTAAATCCTTTTAATCAATCCAAAAAATATCAAAATTGAGCACGACCTTTATTTTTTTATACTGCATGCACATAGGATCTGTATTTGTTGCATATGAAAGACAAAATGAGCCTATAAGATCTTTACTTGGTGCATGTGAAAGACAAAAATTAATGAGCCTATAATTATGATGATCTATACTTGCTGCTTGCCAAAGACAAAATGAGCCAATAGGATCCGTGCTTGCTGCTTTCAAAGCCAAAATGAGCCTGAGAATATGTACTTGCGGCATGTGAAAGACAAAACGAGCCAATATCAGCTGTGCTTGCTGCTTGCCAAAGATTAAACGAGCCTATAGGATTTGTACTTGCTGCTTGCCAAAAACAAAACGAGCCGATAGGATCTGTACTTGCAGCATGTGAAAGACAAAACGAGCCTATAAGATATGTGCTTGATGTTTGCCAAAGAAAAAACGAGCCAATCATATGTGCTTGCTGCTTGCAAAAGACAAAACGATCCTATATGATCTGTGCTTGCTGCTTGCAAAAGACAAAACGATCCTATATGATCTGTGCTTGCTGCTTGCAAAAGACAAAACGATCCTATATGATCTGTGCTTGCTGCTTGTAAAAGACAAAACGATCCTATATGATCTGTGCTTGCTGCTTGCAAAAGACAAAACGATCCTATATGATCTGTGCTTGCTGCTTGTAAAAGACAAAACGATCCTATATGATCTGTGCTTGCTGCTTGCAAAAGACAAAACGATCCTACATGATCTGTGTTGGCTGCTTGCAAAAGACAAAACGATCCTATATGATCTGTGCTTGCTGCTTGCAAAAGACAAAACGATCCTACATGATCTGTGTTGGCTGCTTGCAAAAGACAAAACGATCCTATATGATCTGTGCTTGCTGCTTGCAAAAGACAAAACGATCCTATATGATCTGTGTTGGCTGCTTGCAAAAGACAAAACGATCCTATATGATCTGTGCCTGCTGCTTGCCAAAGACAAAACGATCCTATATGATCTGTGCTTGCTGCTTGCAAAAGACAAAACGATCCTATATGATCTGTGCTTGCTGCTTGCAAAAGACAAAACAATCCTATATGATCTGTGCTTGCTGCTTGCAAAAGACAAAACGATCCTATATGATCTGTGCTTGCTGCTTGTAAAAGACAAAACGATCCCATATGATCTGTGCTTGCTGCTTGCAAAAGACAAAACGATCCTATATGATCTGTGCTTGCTGCTTGTAAAAGACAAAACGATCCTATATGATCTGTGCTTGCTGCTTGCAAAAGACAAAACGATCCTACATGATCTGTGTTGGCTGCTTGCAAAAGACAAAACGATCCTATATGATCTGTGCTTGCTGCTTGCAAAAGACAAAACGATCCTATATGATCTGTGTTGGCTGCTTGCAAAAAACAAAACGATCCTATATGATCTGTGCCTGCTGCTTGCCAAAGACAAAACGATCCTATATGATCTGTGCTTGCTGCTTGCAAAAGACAAAACGATCCTATATGATCTGTGCTTGCTGCTTGCAAAAGACAAAACGATCCTATATGATCTGTGCTTGCTGCTTGCAAAAGACAAAACGATCCTACATGATCTGTGTTGGCTGCTTGCAAAAGACAAAACGATCCTATATGATCTGTGTTGGCTGCTTGCAAAAGACAAAACGATCCTATATGATCTGTGCCTGCTGCTTGCCAAAGACTAAACGAGCCTTTTGGACATGTGCTTTCCGCTTGCCAAAGACAAAACGAGCCTTTTGGACATGTGCTTGCTGCTTGTCAAAGGCAAAACGATCATATAGGATAATGTGCTTGCTGCTTGTCAATAACAAAACATGCATTTTGGATACTGTAGATCTTGTAATTTTTACGTGTTTAAATATTCGCGAATTTCTGATTTTAGGAGGCCTTTCCATTGCACTTCGGTTTGGCTGACAATTTTCAATATCATATACTGCTGCCGGGGACTCACGTGTTCGACAGAACATCCTTTTCTAGTTATTTATTAGACTTTATCATGTTTATACAAATATACAGCGGTACAATGGGTAATGTCGATTGTGAATTCTAACTGTCAATGCGGGTCACCGTCTACGTAGCGGCTTTGGCGAGTTGTGTTCGTATGTATTGTGCTTTGGTGGGCCGAGGCCGACGCTTAGCATTTATTGGAAATGAAATAAATGTTTAAACATACACGATTTACATATATTTGGTCTGAAATTAAACAATTATTAGTAATTTTCACCCACTGGAAACGACCATGCATTTAGTTATGCACACGGGAAACGACCAGGCATTTCGCTATGCACACGGGAGACGATCATGCAGTTCATCATGCATTTCAGCGACTCTTCGAGTATTAAAAGTCATCCTGACATGATGGTTAACTCATAGCAGTCTGGCCGTTTTGACATTGGACGTCTGTGTGGTCTGGCCATTTTTGCGATTTTGAGACATATTCTCTTACTTTTAATATAAATTTAGAATTATGGCATATGTATTTCCCATACACCATAGGAACACACAAACAATATATATCCAGAATATACTTGATTTAAACGGCCAATGTGGTGTTGCCATGGCAACCGACAGCCATTTTGAATATGCTAATTAGGTAGTCAAATTTTCAGAAATTTTGTTTAAAAATGGTATTTTTGAGATTCACGGAGATTCAGGAGTACAACATTATATCAATTCACATAAAATATATTAAAATACATCACAAATGGTTCGAAGAAGCATTCAATAGGTCTTTATAAACACATTAATAGGGTGAATAAGTTATTACCATGGGATTTAGCAATCTGTCTAAATTCCCTGAGATGCATACTGGATTTCAAATTTTGAGATGCACCAAGTTTGACATTCCCAAGTCATCTGGGAAATACCAAACGCCTCGTATTCATCTGAGCCTGGAGTTCGATTTTTATTTCGGAAACAGTTGTGACAGAGATAAGTCAACTCTTTATGTTAACGGCTCCCCATACTTGGTTCATAGTTGCGCAAGTGATGTCATTTGGTAAATGGCTAAGCATTATTGCCAGGTCCGAGCTGGGCTCGGACCTAGACTGCAGCGTCATAAATGCCAGGTCCGAGCTGGGCTCGGACTTAGACTGCTATGAGTTAACTTGTATTATTTCACTGTTTTATTTGTCGAATAAAAACAATTCTTCTTCTTTCAACTGAACCATTAGATCCAGACTTATTTTTCGTAATATGTTGCTCAATACAAAATCTCCGTAACATTTCCTCGTACACTATCCAATATACATAAGACCAGAAATGCGTACCAGGAAAGCGCTGAAATATTGTTATATAAGCCAAGTGAACAAATTCGAAACCATCATAAATGTCTTAGTTAGCTCTTTCCGCTTCATTTGAATACCTATGTCATAGGTCTACGGCTATTATACATATTTTAATTCTTTCAGTTCGGGGATCGTCCTTGGACGTCAGATTCAGACGTCTAAAGTCGCACCCCGCACTGAAAGGGTTAACACAACACGCATGTAACGTAACTTGCTGCGGAACATTTTCCACAGTGTATTTGTTGCATATGAAAGACAAAATGAGCCTATAAGATCTTTACTTAGTGCATGTGAAAGACAAAAATTAATGAGCCTATAATTATGATGATCTATACTTGCTGCTTGCCAAAGACAAAATGAGCCAATAGGATCTGTGCTTGCTGCTTTCAAAGCCAAAACGAGCCTATAGAATATGTACTTGCGGCATGTAAAAGACAAAAACGAGCCAATATCGTCTGTGCTTGCTGCTTGCCAAAGATTAAACGAGCCTATAGGATTTGTACTTGCTGTTTGCCAAAGACAAAACGAGCCGATAGGATCTGTAGGCTACTTGCAGCATGTGAAAGAAAAAACGAGCCAATCATATGTGCTTGCTGCTTGCAAAAGACAAAACGAGCCAATAGGATATGTGCTTGCTGCTTGCAAAAGCCAAAACGATCCTATATGATCTGTGCTTGCTGCTTGTAAAAGACAAAACGATCCTATATGATCTGAGCTTGCTGCTTGCAAAAGACAAAACGATCCTATATGATCTGTGCTTGCTGCTTGCAAAAGACAAAACGATCCTATATGATCTGTGTTGGCTGCAGTGCTTGCAAAAGACAAAACGATCCTATATGATGTGCTTGCTGCTTGCAAAAGACAAAACGATCCTATATGATCTGTGTTGGCTGCAGTGCTTGCAAAAGACAAAACGATCCTATATGATGTGCTTGCTGCTTGCCAAAGACTAAACGAGCCTTTTGGACATGTGCTTGCTGCTTGTCAAAGGCAAAACGATCATATAGGATAATGTGCTTGCTGCTTGTCAATAACAGAACGAGCATTTTGGATACTGTAGATCTTGTAATTTTTACGTAAATATTCGCGAATTTTTTATTTTAGGACTCTTCACGAAAATTAGAATTCGCGAATTTTCATTTTTCTTTAGTAGCGCTATTATAATTATAATTTTCGCGAGATTCTTGAATTCGCGAATTTGTCCTCCTCGCGAAATTTGCGACAATAAAACTTCGCGAATATTACCAGATCTACAGTATGTGCTTGCTGCTTGTCAAAGACAAAACGAGCCTTAGTATACCCGTGGGAAAAAAATCCTAAAGAAAAATGGCCCTAGGGAGCCAGTTGGCGTTCACGAAAAAATTATGCTGGGAATGGATGACTCTATAAAAATGTTCCGATAAATTTTTCTATCAATTATTGTCAAACGGTACAATGCAATGGAGCATTGTTTTGGCCTTGGGATGCACACTGAAGGCGCGAAAGAACAAAAGGATGCAGATAACAAGACCGGGCGTCTTAATAAACAAAGACATGAGCACGTCAGATTAAACAGTGGATTTATTAAAGGCCGCGCACCAAAAGCGTTTACTGGGCACCCGCCGCCAAATAGCCTGGTGTAGGCATCACATCTATCAGGGGACGCCTAGAAGACGATGGCCGGGTGGCGGGCCGACGCCGTAAAGCGTTGGCCCGCCACCCGGCCGTCGTCTTCAGGGGCGGTGGAGGTAAGAAGCCGAATCGGACTGTCAATCTGGCGCACCCCTCGCTGACGGATGGCTCATCCCGGAGTAACAGGGAGTTGTGGCGCACGGAGACCCGCGGGGGGAATCCCTCATCCATTCAGCGCACAGGATCACTCTCTGAATACCGGCATGTCTGCATGGGAAAAAATCCTGCCGAAAAAGAGATGCCGCCGATGGCTGCGCCCCCGCGATACACCGCAGCGGCGATCGGGCTGCCTTTGATTCACTTCCGTTGCTCAAACGCGGCGCAGTAAACGGCAATTTATTTAGTATAGCGGCTTGTTTCCCGGCCGGCTCTGGGGCATCGGGACGCGACAGGGATCGACGAAAGGCGCTCGGCGACTTGGAGGCTACGGCCCGCTGGGATTCCGCAAACACGGATCGTCTACCCAATGTTGTTCTAATGTCGGGCCACCGTCGAAGACGGTGGCCCAACATTAAGACAACATTGGGTAAACGATCCATGTTTGCTGGGTATATACCGCGTGGAAGTCTCAGCAGATCTCTTGTCTGCCGGCGCGGTAAATTCCCACCGCTCGACGGCATATATACATCGACGCGCTACAATCCGCGGCCAATTAGTGCCACGTGCCTGAGTGAGAAATGTGCCGCCGCGGGATCCGGAATGACGCCGGATGAGCCCGACTTGAAGATGGCCGGATCAAAGATCGCGGATTTGTCGAGATGGACATCTCGACCAATCAGGGGCCTGCAATCTGGGCCACTTGTCTCGGAGGGCGCCGGAAAGTACCTTCAAGCGGCACGGGAAAGGTGCAGGTCAAGGTGAAGAGTGTCTTAAATTGGCGGTATGGACATATCTAAAGATTTACACTGCGGGCGGATCAGCCAGCCCTCTTACAAGCCAAACAATCCGGTCTGGACACCAGCATTATCAGATTACACCTGAGACTAGGAAATGATGCGCAGCTATAGGCAAAAAATAGTTGTTTTTTCTATTTCTTCATGCATGGCAGCAATGGATTTAATGTTTGAAGAAATAGGACAACAATGACTATTTGACACTATTTAAAAATACTAATGGGGCTTTGGTTCAAAATAGTAATTTTGATAAAGTGAATAGAGTATATCAGATATCAATTATACACCTGTATCAATGAATGGGGTTTTGTACCACCTTCATGCACATGAACGCTAAACTGAGACAGGAGAACCTCCTGAGGATGATGAGATGAATGAGGTGACACTGCAGGATTCGAAATTCAAGCCATGGCGGTCTGAGGTAGAGCACGCTACCTCTTTGCAGGGTTGCACATTAACACTGGCCCGCTAGCCCGAGGCTAGCTAGAATCTGTGAGGGCTACTAAATTGTTCTCACCCTGTAGCCCAGCTAGCTACTATGATTTTCAGCCATGACATGAATATATTTTTAAAAATAAACAATAATTTAATTTAATTAATAATTTAATTAATAATTTACTGAAAATAGCTTATACAAATTAAAAATAAATTATAATTCCCACTAATGTGTCTGATCGAAGTGATCTTTTAGTAGACAAAATTTCAGGGCTACCAAACAGCCAATCAGGGCTAGTAACTTATTTACACCACTAGCCCGGCTGGCCAGTGCCTTGTTTGGATTAATGTGCAACACTGCTTTGTCACGGAGGCTACACAATACTGTATAATCACGAGTGAAGTCTGAGGCAGAGCACGCTACCTTTTGGTCAGAGAGGCCTCACAATACTGAATATTTACGAGTGAAGTGGAGAAACATTTTGTTTCGTTGAAGCTAGAATGCCAGAGCGGGGGACGAACCCGCGATCTCCGACTTTCCAAGCAGGCAGGTTTAACTACTGCACCAGGGCCCCTACCCCCTGCTACCAACTAATTGGTCAAAATAATTATTAGCGTTAATTTCAATAAACTACCCATCATATAGGCCTTGTTCACGACTCCTGCAGTTACATAACCCGCTGTGTATTTTTTGATAGCACAGGCCTAATGTCTTCTGTAATATTATTACACCATAGTGAGCTGGCTTTCTGATATTAATTCCGTTTTACTACATGCACCGTAATTAACGGCAAACGCCTCCTGTAATTGTAAAACATTCGTCATAGCGGTTATGTTTGGTTAGAACTATTATATTCTCTAGGTGGTGGCTCAATGTGGGACCGACGTCTTAGACGCTGGCCCAACATAACACCAACATTGGGCCAACGCCTCGTGTTTACTGGGAGCCCTGCATTCAGCCCGATACACAATAAGAATATCACACATGCAGCAATCAATTATCTACAGGATGACAATATTATTTTATTTATCTGAGAGATATTTCATATATCACCGGGCTGCTGAGGATTTTGTAAGCTGTAGAACGAGTATTTCTGAATAATCATTCCTGTGTTTTACTGAGATTAAAGCCGGCCAAATTTACAGCAGCAAAAGTATGGAGAAAACATTTAAACAATTTTTATCATAATCATGCAAAATAATCAAATAACTTTTCATTTTAATTAAATATTTCCAGAACGAGGTCGTTAGACCAAATTAAAGCTGTAAACACCGCTCGCAGCCATGGTAACATTCCAGTAAACACGAGGCGTTGGCCCAATGTTGGGCTGACGTTGGCCCATCGTCTACGACGCTGGCCCAACCTCAGCCCAACATTGGGCAGACACCTCGTGTTTGCTGGGCTGGTACCGGCCGGTAATCACCGAGTTTGAAAGGAGCACAGATTAATTTTCAGATACACTGGGGACCGCTCATGACATTTAGACATCCTCGTGCGTGAGTCGTGGTCATTGTATTTTCACCGGCGACCTAAAGCCAGCGGGACCGAGAGGTAACGGTCTTGACCTCTGATCTTGGATCCTGTGTCAGCCTTACCACTTCATCATCCTCAAAAAAAACTGGACAGTCTGGCTCAACTTAGCCGATCTGCACACAAAAGTTACACAAATCCGGACTAATTCGCCAGTTTACCAAATTAAAGTAATTTTGATATATAATTGCTACAGCGCATGCTTGCAGTAGGATTGAATAACCCCTACAACACTGAAATATTTTTGTATAAACCATGGATAAATGTCTTCAAGTCAATTCTTTCCACTTCATTTGAATGCCTATGCTATGGCTCTACAGCTATTATAAATATTTTGATTCTTTCAGTGCGGGGATCGTCTTTAGACGTCAGAATCTGACGTCTTCAGACGTCAGATTATGACGTCTAAAGACGGTTCTCGCGCTGAAAGCGTTACGGCATATAAAATGCATGCGGATTGTCAGTTAGAGGCTCTTCCCTTTACTAGAGACTGTTGCTAACGAGAAATATATTTCCAACATGTAATTATATACCGTAACTGGGAATATACGGACTTCGGTCATTTTATTTGGTTAGAGACTTGATGAGTGTTGCGTCCGCTCCATTTAAGTATAATCACGCCCTGGCACAAGTCATCTATAATTATTATACTTTTTCTAATGTTATACTTTTTTCTAATGGCTCATCAAAATATTCGAGTTTAAAATAAATTGACATCGCGGGATCCGCCATCGCTACAGGAAACGCATACAATAATACGAAACCCGACTGCATAACAATACTAACTGCAGTCTACCGGGAGTGCTAATTAGAGGATATATCTTGATGTTAGATTGGATTCAAAATATTCTTTACAACTTGATGTATCATCAACGGGAAATAAATAAGAGATAAAACATTTCGCGGACAGAATGTGGTGGAATTGGATGCCTTGAAATGAATGCATGAACGAATGGACCATTCGGCCACTTTTGTGCACATAAATATAGGCTAAATTGAACACGATGAGTCTCCAGAGAATGGTGTGATGAGTCAAATGACAGCGCATCATGTAAACACAAGACTCGATTTCCGAGAGTTCCTGCGGTCTCAGACCCAGCACGCTACCTTTCGGGCGCGTATGAAGTTTCCCGGGAGACTCCTCACAATATTGAGTGTTTACGAGCGAGCGATGGTGTGCGCGCCGTACTAATTCCGATCTTCCCGTGACATTTCAGTCAGTTTGTAGGCTGAGAGTTGAACGTCGTCAGGCCAAAAATCCCTGTGATTAAAATAAAATGTAGCCAGTCAGTGCAGAAAAGGGATTAATCAGCAGAAAAAACGAGCTGCTTGAAAATACAACGCATTGCTTAACATGGGCCCTGATTTAACGTCGCACCAACGTCGCGCGCGACGTTGGCGCGACGTTAAATCAGGGCCGTGGGCCATAACTGGTAATCTCGACCGCACTTTTGCGTCCGCCGCATCCAAAGCCGACATATTAAGCGGCGCATTTCCGGCGGGACCCGATAGGTTTGTTGCGCAGCCGCATAATCAGCCTCTAATAATATGGAAAACAGATCTGAATGTCGTACTCGGTGCTTACTAAGCGACATTGATAGGCGGTGAACGCCATCTGGACTGTCTACAGCGCCCAGTGTATGAGATCAAATAACGTGTTGTTTTAGACGCTTTGGGAACTGAAGGTGGACATTTAGCGGAATTCCCTCAAATAATTTTGAAACGTAAGCAGCGAAAAGGTGTTTGTGGTCATAATAGAGAAAATCTTTAATTTTTAGGATTAAATAATTTTGCATTAACTCAAAGGGGCTCACCTCGTCGTATTTGGCAATTTAAATAACGCCATAGACGTCAGTTTCTGAGGTCTCAAGACGGTTCCTGGACAGAAAGAGTACACATATTTATAAGGACGACCGTAGACCCATAACATAGGTATTCAAATGAAAACTGAAAGAGTTAACTAAGGCATTTATGATGATTTCAAATCGTAAAACCCCCTTGGTCTCCATGGTTTATACCAAAATTTCAGTGAACATTGTATAAGGGTTAATAGGGTTACTTACTACCAGATTATCGGTCTGATTATCTGTGAGAATGATGACTCAACTTTAAAAATGGGGATATCCACACACGTTTATGTAGGTATGTGCTAAAAGTGGTCTGGCATGGCATAATCCAATACGATGCTTCATTAATACATAATTCATGACAAGTAATTCCATAGTCCACATAGTAAGATGTATTGTATCATTACAAGCTTAAGATGAAAATTTAATATAGAGTAGACTGATGTCTGGGAGTGACGCGTAGAGTACATTCGCTCCGAACAGTGTTTTTATTTAGTTACGTTGTGTGAATCTTTAACATAAATATTTTTAGTAAATCTGTGATCAAACTGATGAAATAAATACATTACAAGCAAGAGGACATTGACAGCAAATACTTCAGTATCTGCATATCAGACTGATGGGATGAATGCAAAGACATAGATAACGAACACGAGGACATTTACAGCAAATACTTTAGTATCTGCATGATCAGACAGATGGGATGAATGCAAAGACATAGATAACGAACACGAGGACATTGATACCAAATACTTTAGTATCTGCATGATCAGACAGATGGGATGAATGCAAAGGCATAGATAACGAACACGAGGACATTGACACCAAATATTTTAGTATCAGCATGAACAGATTGATGTAATGAATGCAAAGACATAGATAATGAACACGAGGCCATTGACACCAAATACTTTAGTATCTGCATGAACAGACTGATGAAACGAGGACATGAACTGTACACCAATACTCTAGTATCTATATATTCAGACTGATGGAATGAATGCAGAGACATACGAGCACGAGAGATATATACAACAAATTAACAGCCTATTATGTTGGCTTTAATGTCGTCTGTGAATGTTTCTTGGACGTCTTTTGGGAACATATATACATATATTCCTTTTCCGAAACCAATAGCGATGACCTGCGATACGTGAATTCTATTTCATCTACCGGCAGGACAATACCACATTTTTGACGGACTGCAATATATAAGCGATGTAATATACATTCTGCAAAATATAGTCTTCGACTTTATTTTGACCGAATAATGTTACAATTCAATCTCCGGTACTCCACCATAATTTGAATCTACTTTGCCATGGCGAACACAAAATTGAATATGAAAATAGAGATGTGCGCAGGGTGAGCACCAAGCAAACACGGGACATTGAATCAATGTTGTTTTAAAGTTGACCCAGCGTCGTAGACGGTGGGCCAACATTAAACCAGCATTGGTCTGACGTCTCGTGGTTGCTGAGGATCATCGATTGGGTGTGCGCATGCCGTGAAGATGAGGAAGAGGAGAGAGGTCTACTCCGGACAGTGGCATGGAAGACATGATCAAGGACCATCACACTAATGTGGTATAAGAGACAGCCCACATCAGCCAAACAACTCAAGGGGAAACCTCATCACAAGCACCAACATCACCAAGGACAGCCCCTATAAGGGATTTCTTGTCCTGCACTAGCTCACAACGCTTGCACGCCGAGCTGTTGTTCGCACTGCCAGTGAATGTCGTACATGCTATATAATATCATAGGCCTTAGTAATATGTCACTCAGCTAACATTCAAACTTAGGCCAATACAGACACAAGGTTGGGCCGGCATCTGAAATATCACTATAAGATTGAGCCAGCGTTTATGCAGCATTTTGCACTTCAGGGCGGTCTCTTCAGAATAGTTGGCATTATACCAAAAGGTTCGGGGTTTGAATCCCTGATATCACTACTCCATAGAGTTTTCTTCCAAGTGTCCATATAATCAACCATTAAATTGTCAACGAAATAAATCTATGACTGTTTTTTTATATTTCCATCTCCAATTCAAGTTTAAATAACTCGTACATTAACATACTGACCTATATAACTAGGTAAATCTACAGAAATGAAGGTGTGGCGACACCTTTATCATTACACTTAAAAAAATATAGGTTCCTTATAAAGAACCCTTCAGTACTATTACCATGAGACCCCAGGAGAACCTTGCGTCCTGGGGTTTCATGGTGATAGTACTGAAGGGTTCCTTCTAAATAACCTATATTGTTTAGAGTGTACCATGATTACACATGAGATATATTTTAAACACTTATTATCAACCACCACTAATTTTCTATTTATTTCAAACGTGTGATTACATGTAGGTGATATGTCCTGCTAGACATATTTAGATGTAAATAAATACAATTTGCGTGGTATGCTATTATCATAGATACAGACAACTTTATGCGGGATCATTTAAATGTGTCCCAAATGCCAGCAAGCACGACAATTGAATTCAGGTAAATATCAATGATCATCAGCATGATCAGCGTTGATACCCGATCATGGGCTTGCTGATAGGAAACAGACGAGCAATAATATTTTTAATTATCTGCATAGGTTATATACAGTTTGTAGACACATTATTTGAACTGACAAAGAAACCGACGCTATGAAATGTACAAAAATATGATCAGTGACATGTAGATAGTTTTATAATGATATAGCCAGCATGAAAATTACCATGACTTAAATGGCTATGCCATTAATCATGTTAATTATATTCTTCTAGCCACAGACAAGTGACTCGTACAAGATAAATAATTTTGCAGATACGGGTAATCGAGAAGGAGAAAATACATAAAAGCGTTTAATTGTCTATTTACGTTGAAATCATAATTATTTCCCCACTAAAACATTTTAAATGTATCATTTCACCCTTTAACCGCCAAGTTATGAATTTTAATTGAAGTTTTCACCCACTTGAAGTTGTGTCTCGCTGACGCGATCCACAACTTCAAGTGAGTGAAAATTATTCAGATTTGACAAAGTAGAGGTAAACGATTTTACAATCATGTTCATTGTTGTCAAATTTTATCTTCAACATGTTTAAAATCTCTTATCTAATGTGCAAAGAAAAACGAAGAAACGAATAGAATCGGGATCGGCGGTTAAAGGGTTAAAAAGCATACAAACGGAATTATTTTAAATGAAAAATACATTTTGCCCATGTTGCCCACCATACATAAAGAGGCACGTAATCTATTATTGCTTGTTATAACGCCTCATCTGGCAAAAATTGCGTATTAACAAATAATCCAGATGTGCCTGTAGAGAGGAAGATGTTGCACTTACCGAGGCTGGCATTATTTAATTCACACGTTGACTAGCAGTCCCGGGGCATGATAAGTGTATGTTCAGGGCCAGGTACTGACCACTAATCCCAAGGTCTCCAGATAGATCCTCATAAACTAACACTACACCTGCAATCCACAGCCATTAAAATGCGGTTTGGTGAAGGGCCGGCATCCTGTCAAGTTTCAGAGGGATCCAGTACGAGTAGTCCCAAAAGTATGAGTGGATCAAGTGCGGAATACGGCGCTCGCCGGCAGCAGATAGCTGGCGGTGCGAGTCTCCCAGTGGGCAATCAGGACCAGAGTGTGCTGCTAAATCTTGTGGGCCGCGGTCAAGATGCCATCGCTACAGCCAGAACCTGATTGCTGGCATTGCTGCCAGTGCTCCTGTAGTGCTGGCTGGACCTGCAGTAGTCGCTGGAGAGTTCTCCACGGGCACACGCAGTGACAGGAACTAGAGAATGATTCGTCAGGATACTCGCCGGCTTCCTCACCAGGGGAGGGGGGTGTCTCCAGAAGACCACGTGGTCAGGTCACAACGAGGCTCTAGTCATCAGACACAAAACATTCGTATAACATTTATACAATGTTAGACCAACGTCAAAGACGTTGGGACGACGTTGCATAAATGCTATACCAATGTTTTGTGTTTGCTGGGTTTAGTCATCAGACACAACGCTTCAGGTGGCGTATAACATTTGATTGAATTGATTATTGACCTTCAAAGATAATAGCAAGCCATACTTTACACATAATTAATTAAACAAACATCTACACTTGGTATTATATTGTAGCATGTGCAACGTCATATACATTTAATAAAATTGTAATCATAATCTTACGCTAAATAAACCTGCTTGTTTGTAATTCAACATTGAAAGAAACAAAAATAATTATTTAATTTTTTTGCTGATTACGTGCCACTAATAATATTAGAGAAACAGACACTTTGCCAGCTTCCCCATCACCTAGCAACCAATCAGACGTTGATCCTATTTAATAACGAGCACAAATGATGCTAAATAATTCAATTAGCCGCTAATTATTAACAACAGAAAGACACAAACCAAGCACGTGCCCAAATAGGAATACAGGGCGATAATTGTTGGCATCACGAGATTGATCCCTGTGTGCAAAAAGCTACATCAATGATTCCTGATCATGAACTTGAATGTACATACCAAATATGGTTGACTCAGCCTTGCTATATCAGCTTTGCTCTGCAAAGGCAAATATCTGCAATATCTGCTTACTTGTAAAGTAAATAGATGCTGCCTTTTGCCTTTGCACGGTGGAGTTGCTGCCAGGTGAACTCGATCCTGACTCGGCAGGATCAGTCAATTCTCCATGGCGAGTGGACCCCATTCAGCTGGTAAGGACTACATTGTGAGTCTGGATCATGGCATTGAGGACTAACTTCCAGATCAGGGACCACAAAACACAGCCAACTAACACGAGACATTAACCCTTTCAACGCTGAGATATTTCTGTATATAAACAATGAAGACCAAAGGGTTTTTCATTTTGAAATCCCCATAAATGGCTTAGTTAGCTGTTCCCGCTTCATTTGAATACCCATGTTATGGGTCCTCGGTCGTTACAATTTCTTTAATTCTTCCAGTGCGGGGACTGTCAATAGACGTCAGAATCTGACGTCTATTGACGTCAGGTTCTGACGTCTAAAGACGGTCCCCGTGCTGAAAGGGTTGATGCAGCACTGTCTGGCTGAATGCTGGACCAACGCCTCGGGCGTTGGTTCACCATTCAGCCAGCATTGCGCCAGCACATCTCTGCTGCCAGTCTTTCTTTGAATGACTGTCTCAGTCATTGCTGCTGACTGTGCTGTTCGGGGTTCTGCTTGCGTCTTGCTGCAGGATCACTTCTGGTCTGCTCCCTGCAGCACACCCGCTGCAGCCCACGTCCCGACGTCTCAAACTTCACTGCCCTGTTCACCTTCCACTTGAAAAAGAGTGATGACAGCCCAAATAAGGTCCCTTGGCAGCTCCGTTTCAATGTCACAAGTCACGTTGTTGATTCTGACAAGAACGGCCTCGACATTCTCGTACAGGGATAAAAATTATAATAGGGAGGGAAATGTCTAAATGAAAAAAGTGGCCAACCGGGATCAATTTAATTCAATTTTTGTCGTCCGCTTGCGGCTGTGCTCCCGCGAAATGGGGCCTGTTGTCGCAACAAACAGAAAACAGGAAGCAGAAAGACGTGGCCTATGGCCTTTAATGCAATAAACTCTGCTGTATGGACTGCAGTGAATGGGACACCGGGCAGCGACCAGCACTGTCCAGACTCGCTGATCATATTGGTCTGCTGCAGTGCACACATATAGCTCACGGCCGTCTTCAGAGGGGTCCGCCATGCACAGCGACGCTGTCACACAGAGGCCGAGATGGCCAGAGGCGAGTCCCCGCAATGGTAATCCACTTCTCAGCTGTGTGGCAACAGAAATGGACTTAACGATTACGCAGTTATCGATTTGGAGATTTCACACACAGACACGCGGCCAAGGAAATGAGGGTCGCCGAGGAGGTGGTGCCGGGAGATGGCAAGCATTGTCTATTGAAAGAACTTATCGATATCGGCTCGCTTTTGTGCTCCACCGGTGATGGCATTTTCAGCTGTCAGCGAGGGATTCTAAATCATCGAACCCTCCTATGGGAAAATGATAGACGCAAATGTTTTTTACCACAGAAACCCAGCACAATGAGCTCTTTGACGAGGCACACAATCACTCCAACCTTTCAAGGACATTGCTGTGCAGCAACTTCATTTTGTGGAGGGTATGAGGACAGAGTGAGACTTATACGGTCAGGTTTTAGATCAAATGATATAGTAGGCGCTGTTTCTCTACGTGTTCTTATTACAAATTATGACGGGCGGCCACTGCAGGCTATTTGTCACTGTGAGAACTACCCCCGCTCTCCCCCCAGTACCCACGAGGCGTTAAACCAATGTTGGTTTAACGTTGGGCCACCGTCGAAGACATTGGGCCAACGTTAAACCAGCATTGGTTTACCGCCTCGTGTTTGTTGGGTATTGACAGCACCGCCATCGTAGAACTACCCGCGGTCTCCCCCAGTGCAGACAGCACCGCCATCGTAGAACACTGAAAAACACTTTGCCAAACGATCCTTAATAAAATGTAGTTCCGCAATGTAATCACACAATAAAGTGACGAACGTCTACTTCTCCAAACAGAAGAAAGCTCTACAATTATTTCTAGTGAATGCGCTAATGATATTAGTTTCACCTAAAATTGTAATTTGAAAATATGCCTATTCCCAGCAAACACAAGATATCAGCCCAATGATGGATCGATGTTGGTCCACAGTCTGTGACGCTGGCCCAACATCGACCCAACAATGGGCCTAGTGTTATCTGGGTTGTATATTTTAAAATAAAACCCCGATAAAATAGATCAAGTCGACTGTCGCGAATGCTGGAATATTCCAGCACTGAATGGCTGCGATTGCTGTATGGTTGTGAATATGCACCATGCAACAGACAGCCTTAACGGTAGGGTTTTGTCACCTCTGAAAGGCTAGCTGTAGTAGCCTATATGATTGTCAGTGTTCAATCAATAGGATTACAGACCAGTAACCCAAGTTGGCTTGTAAAATAATTTAACAGAACTGTATAATTGTCCTTTGAAAATGCCCAGTCAAGTACCGATTAACGCATATTTTTAAATTCTCATATATATTAACGATTGTTTTACACTCGTTTGCAATATTGCATAACATTCATAAATTCATCAAAACCATTGAATTTACGATATGACAAGGCCATTCTGTAAAACTTAATATACATATCTCCAATGTTTCCACCGAGCTATCTAATACAAGAAGTATGGGGGAGGGGGTCTTATATAATATTATTTTTCACCGAGTAGCCATTCAAAAGAATTTCCGGTGACGTCAATGCGTTTCACAAAATATGAAGATAACGTCCCAGTAAAAAACCCCATGTGTATAACATTTGTACAACGTCGGCCCAACGTCTTCGACGTTGGTCCAACAGTGTACAAATGTCATACAAATGTTTTTTGTGTTTACTGGGGTGGGATGTAATAACCCCATGTGTCTGGTTTCACAGCTGAAGACGTGAGCAGCATCTAACACGGTACTGTTGTTCAAATAAGCAAGTCTATGTATTTCCCACGCGTTAACCCTTAGCACACTGATGTCGACTACAGTAGACATTATGTGTTTTTACTACCACCTCTATAACAAGTTGTTCAAAGTAAAATATGCTTTCAATCTTGAAACACTCATATATGTTGGGACTTAAATTTCACAAATCAAACAAATTTTCAGTCACTTGAAGTTGTGGATCGCGGTAGCGAGACACAACTTGAAGTGACTGAAAATTTAAATTGAATATCTCAGTGCTCTAAGGGTTAAAACACACCACTATACATTATTTTCTTTGTCCGACCACGACATTCTAAGCCGGGAATGGTGAGTTATTGTTGTCCAATTGCAAACCAATTATCATGGTAGCCCTAATGGTGCGACCGAGCTGTTGATTATGAGGGATCCTCATTAGATCGGGACCCGGTGTGTTTTAAGTCAGTTAGGGCGGGGGCCCTAGGGTAGTGGTTAGCACCGCTGCCTTTCACGCCAGAGTCCGGGGTTCGGTTCCCGGTCTCGGCGGTTTGAAAGAAACAAAATTGTTTCTTCCCCATCCACGTGTGAAAGTTAGTATTGTGGGGAGCCTCCGTGACCGAGAGGTAGCGTGCTCGGCCTCAGACCGCCAGGGCTCGAATTTCGAATCCTGTGTCTGGAGGACAGTGTCATCTCAATCATCTCACCATCCTCAGGAGGTTCTCCTGGCCCAGTTTAGCCTATTTGTGCACAAAGGTGGCCTAAAGCCCGATTCATTTCATTTCATTTCATTTATGCATACTACACTTTCATTTTAAGGAACAACCTGCGTCACGAAGACGTCACTGTATACTCTCAGTCAATTGGAACAGGAATGAACGTCATTCTAGCTGATTTGACCTTTAAAGCGCTGAAATATTTTATATAAAACAAGAGACAAAAAAAAATGTTCAATTCGAAGTCAGCAAAAATGTCTTAGCCAGCTTTTTCTACTTCATTTAAATATATATGGTATGGGTCATTATAATTTGCTAAATTATGTCAGTGCGAGAATCGCCTTCAGACAACAGAATCTGCTTAATTTGTCGGTCTTTGCACAGAAAGGGTTAACGTTGCAAAGGGAACCCCAAAACAGCATTGATAAAGGGCGGTTGGATCATGAAATTGATTTGTTTCTACCATCAGAAGAAACACATTGTCATTACTCCATCCTGCAAAGCCAAAAGGCAGTAGGCATATCTGCTTATTTGTAAAGCAAGCAGGCACTGCTATAAGGCTTAGCACAGCAGTATTACTAGCATCAATTAAACCGCTGGCCCAACATCGAATCAACATTGCGTCAATGTCTCGTGTTTGCTCGGAGAGGCACTTGAGCCATTATTATTACTTCATAATAATCCATAAGAACCACCGCGAATAAAGCAAAAAAGTGTAGTTAATCGCTATTGCGGGCGGTTATCTAGACTGGGGCTTTTGATCACGATTGCTTTGTTCTCGGATTGCTCAAGTAGAACCGCGGCGGTGAGGAAATCACTCCTTTATCAGCGGGCGCCATGCCGCGGGATCCTGTGGGCGCTTTCTCATCTACTTCACCCTCTTCGATGAACATCTTCTGTTATCCATCTCGGCAATCCGCGTATTATTTGTCCCGGTCTCGGCGAACGTGATATCTCTGCGCGACGTGTTCACCAGATTGCTCGGCGATGCTTCCCCGCTGGAGCGATAGCTGACGCGCTGCGTTTTTAGGCCCCATTCAAAATTACCTTATGCATGGTAGGGCCAGCATAGAACCAACATTGGTTCAATATCTCGTGTTTGCTGGGTGGTAGCTATTCACCATGCTACTGTGCATGGTATAGTGTATGAGAATAGATAACAGAAGTCCATACATTCACAGATATCAATAATTTTTTGCAATACAAGATACCTTTGCGCTTTTTCATAGGCCTAGTCCAAGTTTAAAACATCATATTCTTTAGCTATCATGCAGAGAGACTGGGAGACGCGAGAGCAATGCGAGATCACTAGACAAATCCGAGGCGCAAAACGAAATGTTTGTTAACATATTTAAGCCCCGTATCGAAGCTGTGCCTCCCTGCCGCAATCCACAACTTGAAGTTGGTGAAGCCAGTCAGATCGGCTAGAACAAAGGTCGAATATTAAAAATAATAAAATAATAAAATCGATTATGGCTGACATTGCTCCCAAAGAATTAATACTCTCTTATAGTTTTCAAGTTTATACCATGGTTCTACTAGGAGGTACTCTGCCGTGCGAAACCAAAATGCAGTATCTGTTTACCTTACAAGTGGGCAGATACTGCCCTTTGGCTTTGCAGAGCGGTACTGGCCTGTGTACTTGAGGTGGATTATCTCACTCTAATATTAGAATAGTGTGTTAAGTTTTCCAACTATCTCCACTATTATTGGGAGAGCGATAACTACACAACGTTTGGATTTAATCTGGTCCTTAAGAATCCAAAAGCTTCTGACGCCAGCTAGGAGTGTGTGGTTCTCAGGGAATAGATTGCTAATCGCGTTAGATAACAACTTGTGAATACAAAATGAAATTATGAAGACAGACTCTCCCCTTTCGTCTGAGATTTTCCAAGAGGGATAAATCACACCCGGGAAATATCCCAACTCGTTATGGGTCCGAAGCTGGGTCGGTGCGTAGCAAACACGAGACATTGACCCAATGTTGTTTTGATGTTGGCTCGCACCCAGCAAACACGATCCATTGACCCAATGTTGTTTTGATGTTGGTCCGCAACCAGTATAAACGAGCCATAGACCCGATGTTGTTTTGATGTTGGTCCGCCGTCTTCGACGTCGGCCCAACATCAAAACAACATCGGGTTAATGTCTCGTGTTTTCTGGGTAGAGCCCCCACCCCTCCCCCACGGCGAGCAGCACTGCTGTGCAAAGCCAAAAAGTAGTATCTGCTTACTTTACAAGTAAGCAGATACTGCCTTTTGCTTTGCAGAACACAGCAGATAAGACCAGGGGACCCAGTCAGATAAACCTGGAGTTCTGGACTGGCCGGGTCACCACCTCTGTCAGTTTGCCGTCACCGGCGGCGCTCAGATCAGGTGGATCTGACGCCCCGAAATGAGGCAATCTCTGGCTTTGTCTGCGACGAGTCCGGCAGGTCGACAGGGGTCGCACCATGTGCCGCAGATTAGGCACGAGCGACTGGGACGTGCATCACGGCACCTCCTATAACGCGGCCTCGTGGGGCTCCTTCTCTAGGACCCCTTCTCGCAGACACTCAGCGCGTCCCGTTTCCCGCGCTTATTCCAAAGCCACTCAAGACCACTTGCTCAATATTTTTATTGACCATCCTGCCGCGCTTCCTTTCTCCAGTTTCGGCAGGAGAAAGTCCTGTCCGCGAGAGAGAAATGCTTAGATCACCAGACGCGAAACTTCCATTAACCCGTTTGCTCCAACAGGTCAAATTATCCCTCATTCCCTCCATCCCCATTACCCTCCACTAAGTGCGCTATCAATTAATTTAGCAGCCTCCACGCGCCGCGCGCCGATGGAATCTCAACAAATCAGTGATGCCCACCGCCCTACAGTTTTACCAAATTAATTCATTTTATTGATTCTAACGGCGATGGTGTAGATTGCCATGGAAACAGTCGCCTTAAACCAGCCAATGTAACTTGTGATGTAAACAATAACGTTAAGAAAATAGCAACCTTTTATTACTTTTGCTAATTACTATATATCGCATGGTTATCTCTATATACTTAACGTTATTTAATAAGTGTTTTCTGTGGATGATTGTGTTTAAAAATTAACAGCAACACCATGTTTTAGAATCTGAATATTAAATTATTAGTAGGCCTATTGAGCCTGCTTTTATGGATCGCCAGTGAATAGATTTGACTATATGAGTGATCAATCTAGCAAATAAGTGCCATAGAACAGTTTATTACCACTGTGTCTGTCTTTATTACTCTGTGATAAAGATCATCCTTGGCTATTTAACTCAGTGAAAAATAACTAGTATTGAATTATCTATTATGTGTTGCGATTTACTTACTTTTCAAATGTTAAAAATATAATGAATGGAACAGAGAAATAACGTCTATGAAATAAACAGATCTGTCTGAAGTCATTATAATTGTCGTAGAAAACCTATGCAGGCATATAAGATAATGAATGCGAACCAACAAGCTATATATTAGTCCATGTACAGCCTACAAATTATTCTGTGAATCATTATGAAAAAAATGCAATATAGCGGAGACGACACCACTTAAGATTCAGGAGTTGTCATTGTTAAATTACATGTTGCCATGAGGTCAGGCACCTGGGGCGGATATGGTCGATTCATAAGTCAGCAGTGTACTGCCACATCACCTGAACACCACGGAGACAGTAAACTGTTGATGTCGCTATAAACAAAATGTTGCTAAATAGGCCCTATGTGTGTTAGCTTGCAATCAAGACTTGCAGGAAGACTACTGCGCAAACTCACAAACTCCCATAATGGCACAACAGGGTACCGAATGAAATAAATAGTGTTCTTGTCGTCCAAGTGATAACTTTACCAGCTCATTTACATCCCAGTAAACAAAAGACATTGACCACGTGCTGGTTCACTGTTGGGCCAGTGTCGCAGACACTGGCCCAACAGTGAACCAGCACTGGGTCAATGTCTCGTGTCTACTGGGATATAGAGACGTGTGAAACTGTTCTAAGAGCGGGATATCGTATTATTGTAGACGACGTGATTGTTGTAATAAGTTAATTATGCTAATCTGAGGCTGACTTTGTGACTGATAAAATTCCACGAAGAACGTTGTCATGGTTATATTATGATGTAGTTGAGGCCCGAGCATATTTTAAAATGTTTATATAAAATATTCTATGCACATGATACACATGGGATCACCACATGAGAGGTCACTGAGAATACCAGAAGTCCAGAATTGCAGAATAATAGTCAAAGAAAAATATGACATGTAAAGAGAGTATGGAGTTATCAATGGCTCAATGTATAAGGGTTTATTTGGATAAATTATAAATAAGTTTATTATTAAAGGTGATCTATCACCCATTACATAGTATGAATAAATTTGTGCCAAATAAATCAAAGTTGCCACAAGATGGGGCACAAGTGTTTCCTTATATGGGGTGATTGGCTATCATGTGACCCCCCTTAGAGAGGGTCACATGATAGCCAATCACCCCATATAAGGACATAATTATTCATATCATATAAGGGGTGATAGATCACCTTAATATCTTAGTATGTTACACCCCAAAGCCCCAAAGGAAGCTCCGCTTCGCATAATATATTAGGATCATCTCCAAAAAGTATTAGGCTGACCAGTGAGGATTGTCAAAAAGTGAATGAATGAATGAATGAATGAATGAATGAATGAATGAATGAATGAATGAATGAATGAATGAATTATTGAATGAAGGAATAAAAATGAATGAATGGATGAATGAATGAATGAATGAATGAATGAATGAATGAATGAATGAATGAATGAATAGATGAATGAATGAATGAATGAATGAATGAATGAATGAATGAATGAATGAATGAATGAATGAATGAATGAATGAATGAATGAATGAATGAATGAATGAATGTTAAAATGGGGGTATTACATCACTCGTAGTAGCAGAGGGAATAAATTATAAATAAATAAGACTAAATGCTATGTGTTTTTCATTTTGAAAAAAAATATTTAAAACTCTACTTTAAATTGTACATGTTCATGATGTTTCAGGTAGAGTGTATACCTATGGTGGTTAATTTTTAAAGTGTTACAATTACGCAATTATACTATCATATACCGTTATTGTTTAGAATATTGAAGTTCATATAACTAACGACTCCATAAAACGACAAAAACACATGTCAGACTGAAAAATTGTATTCTAGAAAAGTTGTGACTCTCTTAAGTATAGAACAAAATTCAAATTACTACTACTCATGCAGCTATAATAATAATGGGCAAATGGTAGACGGTTGCCAAAATTTGCGAGGATTGATTGAATCACGAATTGTAAGGATGTGTGTATAAGGTAATTGAAGTGTCTATATTTTATAGATACTTCATTTATAATATATATAATATAATATATATACGTTTATTTGTAATTGATATCTAGAGAATAAAAGTTGATATAATTGCGAGAACAGTAGACAAACAAAGTATGTCTACTGGCAAATTAAATTAAAAAATAGTTATTATTAGTTTTCGTTTAAATCATTCATTTTAATTAAAATTCTATAAATTTATCATAAAGCGATCATTAAAAAATCATATACAGCTTTATTATGTATCATTCAACCCTTTCAGCGCGGGGGCCGCTTTATGCTTCAGAATATAACGTCTAAATAGACGTCATATTCTAACGTCTAAAGTCGATCCCCGCCCTGAAAGAGTAAAATATTTATAATGGTCGTAGACCCATAATATAGCCATTCACTTGGAAATATGTCACTAAGTCATTTATGATGATTTCAAATTGAAAAAACCCTTTGATTCTGTGATCTCTATATTTCAGCGCTTTGATGGCTAAAAAGGATTTCCCTCATACATGCGCATATTCTAAATAGGTATAACCGTATTGGCAAATCATACCGGACCCTGTAACATTTGCGAATATGTAAGGAAACATATTTTTGTAGCGTATTGAAAACATATATTTTTGGTTAATGTTTGGAATTTGAATGTTCATAAAATTTCCGATAATAATAATTATAAACGAAACAAATACATGTATATTGCAACGGGGTGCAGACAAATCGATGTTTTAAAATGCATTCTGAAACCAACCCCATATATATACATAGATTAATAACATTCAAGTACTAGAGAACAACTTTTCACAATCTCATCATGTCAAATATTTCATAATATACTGATATTATTTAGGCTATAATGACCATGATGACTGAAAATATTGTATGACTGTCCTGTACATACCTTTATCAGTTTATATACTTTACATAATAAATATTTTAAACGGGTGAAAAGAAGTATTTGTCATTCCAAATGTGCAGGCAGAATAAAATAAAATAAATATAGTATTTATTTTGTTCATTACAATAATCTCTGTGACCGACACAAGGTAACATGCTTGACCTCAGACCACAGGAATACCGGTTTAAATACTGCTATAAATGAAAAGTCAAATTATACTGTAATTCCAGCTTCATTTTCTTCTGGATGCCCTTCTGGTTAAATTTAGCATAACAAAGATGTCATAAAATTAATTAATTAAATGTCTTCACATAACCAGATTGTTATTTGCCACAAGATCAAGCCGCTCTTTTCTTTATTAGTATATAATACACCGCTAAATAATACAGTATTAGGACATAAAAAGATACATATTAGGACGTAAGGTGTAGTCTTACACCTGACCTACAGTTACGGACATACTGAAAAGATGTCGGAGAAGATTGTACTATTATAAACGAATTTTCACAGTACAGTGCACACCAAAAGGCTGTCAGTGATAAATGGTACCTGGAGTTAAGAGAAACGTCATACTGACGACAGTGTTTTAATTCGAATCAATACATTTTGGCTCCCAGTATTTTTTCCACAATTTACGATGTAAGACTACTCTGATGGGAAATAGAATCATACTTTATTTTCCTTCATTTTACGAAATATGTGAGCATATCGACAAAAGGAATCAATGAAAAAATAATAAATTTCTCCATAAGTAAAGTACGTTCTTTAATCTTTTTGAAAACTTCGATTTATTCTACTATATAATATAGATAATAATATTAACTACACATAGGCTAATTATTGTCGTGTACGTTTATAATGTATGTTGCTGAAATTGTACCTTGTGATATTAACATAAATGGAGAACAGAACCCAGTAAAAACTCCCCCAATTACACAAGTAGAGGATTTCCGACATATTTACCGGCGAGGGGGATCATTTTCTGAGAAAGCAGATCAGTGGCCCAGTGATTAGTCATTTCCTGGCCGCGATCTGATCTTTGCGGGCGGAGCGCCCGAGGCTCAAGTCCACAAAGAGCACGCTTCATCTGCCCCCCACGTCCATCCCCTGATTCTACTGGACATGCTGTCCTTCTAAATCTGCGGCTTATGTGCCCGCCGGTCACCGAGCGGGTGACCGAGGTCAGGCACTGTAAACTGACTCCGCGAACACCACTGTTGCTGAACCGGCAGAAGCAGCCGGTTCAACGTCGCGACAACGTCGTTGGCGCGACGTTGGACCGGCTGCTTCTGTCAGCCGGCAAGCAGGCGTCACCAGCATTCGATGTCGTGCCATGCAGGAGAAGAGAGTTTACGTAAATAAAATGCTTGACATGGCCTCATTTCGTTTGGTAATCACGCCCCAGTCGGCGGTAATACTAAGCAGTTCAATCCGTCCACTCAATGTTCAGATGTCGTAGGCGACAATGGCCGCCATTCTCCACTTGGTCGCACGCCTCTGAGTGGTCTAAATCGCCAGCACGGACAATCACATGGATACGAGGCGTAAGATCGACGACAAATTAATGAAGAAACCCCACACAGATAGTAAACTGTGAAATACCGATAACGAGACATTATTTAGTACAAATAGAATCATTGCATAAAAAGCGAAAGATTATTAGGTCTATATAAGGTACAGGGTCATCTTGAAATGTATAAATGATGATGCTGTTTTCTAATGTCTCTTTACGGTTATATTATCAAACAGAACTAGAAATTTGCAAGCATTTAATAGTAAGGACGTGATCTATAAAAAAGTTAGAACAGCAATGGCCTAACTATTTGAATAAACTTTGAGAAAATGCCCAGCTCACCCATCTTCTTCTCTGTCCGGAAAAAAATAACAATAAAAAAGACGTTACTGAAACAAGTGAATTACCTTTATGTGCACAATAATTTATTAAGAAAAATTGTAAAACCCCCTCCCCAATGTTTGACTCACACTCCATAAAAATGGCACAGGACAAAGCTAACCAATGCAAAAATTGACCAAAAGTAGCACACATCTTAAAGCCTAAAATAATACAAATCCGTCGTGCTTTTTAGACTGTAGTGTCGAAAAAACATTTTTAACAAACCTTAAGGAGACTGGTCAACGGTGTATATCACAAACTCGATTAGTCCTAAATCATTAAAGTCTGTACAATGCGGCTTGTGAACCACGGGGAATCCGGCCTTTGAGGCCGAGATAACAGGTATGTGAGCTTTGTAAAGAATGACCCAGGTGATCCCTAGTACATGACTCGGCGAAGCATTAGCTTGGAGACTGGGGGCATCAATAGGGGCCCCGCGGTCAGTAACGCCCCCGCTGCAGCGCCTCTCGTCTTCTTGAGGCCGCCATCGACTTCTGCAGCAACAGGAAATGGTCTTCTCCCATGCAGCAGACATGGGGCGCTGATCTGGTGTTGGTTTAATTTTGGCCCAGCATCGCAGACGCTGGACCACAATTAAAACAGCACGGAGTCAACGCCCCGTGAAGTCCCAGAAGTCGAATACCCAGCCATGACCAGCAAGCGTTTTCTCGATGCTGAGCCGGAGTATCTCACCAAATCGCGAAATTATGGTTGTTTGGCAGACATTATTTTGCAGTGTCTTCTCTGTGGTCCAAAGACAAACGGCAGTAACTTCTTGCTTGGAAAGTAAGCAGTTACTCCTGTTTGCTTTCGCACGAGAGACGAACGGAAAGCACAACTAATGGTTCACACAGCAAAAAATATGCCGTCGTCTACGGATGTAATGCCTCCATAATGCGAGTAAAATATATAATGACAAAATCAAATAAACACACAAAAAAGGGAGGATCGAACCTTCTCTGATCAATGCCAAACGTTTCTTTCAAACCGCCGAGACCGGGAACCGAACCCCGAACTCTGGCGTGAAAGGCAGCGGTGCTAACTACCCTAGGGCCCCTGCCCGAAGTATTGTGTAGGCCTATAAAATGAAAATGAAATGAATCGGGCTTTAGGCCACCTTTGTGCACATATAGGCTAAACTGGGCCAGGAGAATCTCCTGAGGATGGTGAGATGATTGAGATGACACTGTCCTCCAGACACAGGATTCGAAATTCGCAATACTAACTTTCACACGTGGATGGGGAAGAAACAATTTTGTTTCTTTCAAACCGCCGAGACCGGGAACCGAACCCCGGACTCTGGCGTGAAAGGCAGCGGTGCTAACCACTACCCTAGGGCCCCCGCCCTGTAGGCCTATATTGTGGCTAAACTGTTAAATTTTATCAGTGTTATTCGTTAATCGTCAATATTGAATTTCACATTCCGGTGTGTTAAATAACTTATTTATAACAAAACAATTATAGCCAAATCAATATAGCTAATAAAGTATGTCGCAGGCCTACATTGTGGCGAAACTGTTAAATGTTATCAGTGCTATTCGTCAATCGCCAATATTAAATTCCACTTTCCGACGTGTTAAATTGTAGAAAGTACTGTTTGACCCTTACAGCGCGGGGATCGACTTTAGACGTTAGAATCTGACGTCTGTAGATGCCAGATTCTGACGGCTAAAGTCGATCCCCGCACTGTAAGATTAAAAGTATTAATATTGGCCCTAGACCCATAACATAAGTATTCATGAAATGAAGCGGAAAGAGCTAACTAAGACATTTATGTTAATTTCAAATCGAAAAAACCGCTTTGATCTCAAATGTTTTTAAAAAAATATCAGCGCTTCAAGGGTCAATATCAAACACATCAATTTGAGCCCTGGTCGATCACCTCAGACGAGACGCGGGGTTCTCAAGAGCTTGCAACCCGTAAAAGATCAATCGATCGGCGGACAGACAGTCGCCGGTGTCCGCAGGCGAGCTATTTTTACTCATCATCTGAGGAGACAACCGTGGGTGAAAAGCTGGGGCTTTAATCGAACTCTGATTCAGTCAGCCACAGAGTGAGGGTGCGACGGGAAATAAAGTAAACCTGTGAAAATATTGCACGGCGGGGTGGTGCTGAGACGGCGTGGCATGCAAGAGGGTAGCCTTTCAGCGTGGGGACCGTCTTTAGACGTCAGAATCTGACGTCTACAGACGTCAAATTCTGACGTCTAAAGACGGTCCCCGCGCTAAAAAAATTGAAATATTTATAATGGCCGTAGACCCTCAACAGAGGTATTCAAATGAAGCGGAAAGAGCTAACTAAGACAGTTATGCTGATTTTAAAATGGAAAAAACACTTTGGTTACCATGGTTTTCACAAAAGTACCTCCGGGTTGTGAGGGTTAATAGCCAACACCAACAGTTGATAACGTCACCGAGGAGCCTCACGGTGACAGGCGCGTCCACCAGTCACGACAGTGACGGGTGTCAGATCACGCCAGATACAAGTGAAAGCAAGACGCCGGTTTAATGACGGCCCAACGTCCACAGACGTTGAGCCGCAATTAAGCAGGCGTCGGGCTTGGTTTATCCACCTGTCACTAGGATCGCTTCCCTCTCAGCCAGCAGCCTGTGATGGTGGCAGGTACACACGTGGTGCCGGCGCCTCCGGGGGTGGATGTCTCCTTCCTCCCGCCTCTGAAGAGAAGGACTTCACGTTACCTTTTGATCTTCTGGTGCTAACTTGGTTTCGGTTGATGAAACTTCAAAAGTGCAGGAGTTGCGGTGGCCTTCAATTGTGCGGCGCTCGATGAAACAAAATGGCTCTTGTCAGATGACGTTTTAGGCGCGGGTTTCTTGACAGGTTTCCCATCTTGATCAGGACACAAGGGGTCCTTGTCATCAGTCACAGTCTAGATTTCTACCTGTTTGTTCCATCCCTTTAATCATGCTTGTGTCAGGCTTCAATGGTGGAAACCGCACATCCGCGGCTACCCACAAAAGACAGACGTGCCGTTTGTTGTGTGACTTATTGCACGCCGAGTGTACAATGTCATAGCATCCTGTTCACAATAATAATATGCACGCATGAGCAAACTAACTCAGTGACTGTCAAATAACCGCAAACCAGTGATGCGTTCAGAAAGCAAGTTTTGCACAACATGAGGTCGTTTTACGACAGCGCCCCTCTTCGTCTGCTCCTACGTTTTCTGTGTGACGCATATTATCATCGTAAACTGTGACAAATCATCATTGTAGGCTACGGTAGAACCTTCTATAATAACGAAAGATATTATTGTAATAGGACAGTGACCTCCCGCCCCGAATTAGAATCTGATTGATGCGATTTTGTGTACTTTTAATAACTTAGTCCTGGACTGGGTTAAAAGTAAAAAATCAAGACAATTAGGCCCACGACGCTACGTCCACGAGTAATATTAAGAACTAGACAGTCAGTCAGAGACTTCAAACCCCACATCGAAATTAATGATCTCAATCCGGATAAGGATCGTAAACCCGAGACACACACTGGTGAAAGTTTCATGCAAATCTGTGAGATCGGGATCAGATCGGGATAATAATCCGAATGCGGATCATAATCCGGATCATCCCCGATTGTTACTTGGCTCGAAACAGACCTCTGGTAAAATCAATCATGCAAATTCGTTTTGTAACTTTAACGTATTCCGACGGACAGTCAGACAGACAACAAACCAACACGACCAAAAACATAACCTTCCTGGTGGTCAGTCTAGAATCACTACTACTTGTTCTGGAGTAATCGACTAGTTCACTATCTATCACGGCTTGCCAGATGTAAAGCATATATTAGTATAAGTAATACCGTCGGCCATTTTGAATTTGACCAGGTTGATTTTTTCAGGGCATATCCCTTCCTGAAACCTCACATTTTGCTTTGTAGTAACGGTCTAGACATGCAGCATGGTTTACCAAATATAAGGCCTGTTAAAATAGATAAAAACCTGTTGTACTAATCAAATAGAGATCACTGACCCTGTTCCGATACTCTGACTCTCAGTCATTGTCATTGAACATGTTGAACAAACACGAAATTGCCAACTTAGATGCGTTTTCTCACCTCAGATATGTGGTTCCACTTTAGATGTGTGTTTCCACCTTAGATGATTGTGTTCACGTTAGATGTGTATTCCCAGCAAACACAAAACATTTGTATAATATTTATACAATGTTGGACCAACGTCGAAGACGTTTGGTCGACATTTTATAAATGTTATACAAATGTTTTGTGTTTGCTGATTTGCCACCTATAATAGATGTGCGCTACGCGCATAATACATTTCGTACATTTCAAATTGCACAAACATACAAAAGATCGCGACCCTCGCGTGAGACGCTTCCTTTTTATCTGTCGCGTGACGCTCGTGTTGCTATCGCGTGACAGTCGCGGGTGGTGTGTACGCACATTTACTACAAGTGGTCGATCACGCCGGGGTTTACTCTACAATACCGCTCTGCAAAGCCAAAAGGCAGTATAGGCTTACTTGCGAAGTAAACAAGACAAGACAAGACAAGACAAGTTTATTCAGCCAATACAATGCCAGGACATCAACATACTGAAGTTAGTACACACACGTGTACCCATCAAACTCATTTAACAGCATAGACATATTTAAATTATACTGATATCATCGCTATGTAAAGCAATGTAGAAATATAATTAATAACTGTAAAACCGTATAGACAGATTTAAATTATACTGATATAATCGCTAGGTAAAGCAATGTAGAAATATAATTATTAACTGTAAAACCGTAATTCTTACACCTCACTTCGTGATGCATAAATATCTTTGACAAAATTTACACAGTGCCGCGAAACCTCAGCGTTCACTTCAAAATTGAACAATAGTTGTATAATTTTATTAGGATAGTTCTTTTCAATTTTCATGTTCAGATTTGTCATATTTTTTATAAATAAATCTCTATAATCTTTATATCTTTCACAATGTAAGATAAAGTGTATCGGATCTTCTACACTCTTTTTACATATACATAATCGATCTTCTCTGGGAACATTTCTGAATCGACCTCTAGTTACCTCTAGTAAGCTGTTATCTGTTCTTAACCTTGAAAATATACATCTAATCTTACTAGATTTTATAACGTCTAGATAATTGCAAAATTTATATTTTTTAAAAACCAGTTTCACAATATCAAATCTCGGGGATTCTTTTATATAAGATTGATAGTATTGTTCATATTGATCATTTACTCGTTGTTGAAAATATTTTGAAAAAATATTTAAATTAACTGACTGTGGATTTTCAAACACAATTGCATAACCATTACGACATAATAATGAAGATATCTTATTAATCCAATCAGTTCCTACAATTTTCGATTCTTTATAGGCTGCATTTAACATCATATTTTTAGTGCCTGATTCCAGTCTACACCAATACTTAATCATACGGCTATAAATAATATTAGAAAGAGGATATCTACCAAATTCTCCTCTTGCAATAACATTGCTACATCTTAAACAGATACTGCCTTTTGGCTTTGCACGCAACTATGGAGGTGAGACACTGCAAAACACGATGATGTCGACCCAGCATTGGGTCGACGTCTCATGTTTGTTGGTTACAGCTCTGCTTTGAAAAGCCAAAGGGCAGTATCTGCTTACTTGTAAAGAAAACAAATACTCCCTTTTGGCTTTGCATGGCAGAGCTAACCATCTCAGCTGCAGACATTTTGGCCTCGGGTCAGTCATAATTAGGCCTCCGTCACAATCAGGTCGTCAAAATGTACATGATGGCCAGACAAAATGCCCGTAAAAAGCACGCCCTGCCCTTGGCCGTCCCGGCATGCAGCGTTTTTCACGCGTCAGTACTATACCTACCCAGCAAACATGACACGTTGACCCAATGCTGGGCTAATGTTGGCCTGACGTCGTAGACGGTGGGCCGTCATTAGCCCAGCATTGGATCAGCGTGTCGTCAGTACTACCTATAGTTACACCTGATACGTCAACTATCAGCAAACACGAGACGCTGAACCAATGCTGGTATAAGGTTGGGCTAGCGTCTCAGACGGTTGCCCAACAGTATATCGACATCGGGTGAACATGTCGTACTTACTGATGCCTTCTTTGTGTACACTGCGCATTAAGTAAAAATCTACAGACGAAAGAAAAAACATGACAAGACACGTGGCTCTTGTAGAATAGGCCTACGTATAACATGTATAATGCTGGAAGCGAAAAGAAATCAAATAAGGGAACTGGACAGGCCATATGTTAAAATACTAAAGGAATGTGTGGCGTTTTCTACCTGGAGGCCAGAAAACCAGACTGTCAAAACTCACTCACTGCAGGGTTTCTATTCAGGGATGGAAGTTTTATACAATCATTGGGCACCTAATGATTGAAGGGACGTCGCTGTCACTGTGAAGTACTGGTGTAAACGACTGACTGACTGACTGACTGACTGACTGACTGACTGACTGACTGATTGATTGATTGATTGATTGATTGATTGATTGATTGATTGATTGATTGATTGATTGATTGATTGATTGATTGATTGATTGATTGATTGATTGATTGATTGATTGATTGATTGATTGATTGATTGATTGATTGATTGATTGATTGGTACACTGACATCCACTCGGTGTGTATGCCGTTCGTGGCGACACGTGGAGATACACAATTATCGCACGATCTCAATCATGGGCAATAATGATTTTATATCCCTTTAAGATATACGATTTAATACTACGAGTTTGACCTATGCACAGAGGTGGCCTAAAACCCTATTCATTTCATTTACGACCAGATAATTATATCAAACTTAGTACATATCTTACAGAACAACACACCGAAAGATTGCATGGATAATAAGATAATTACATGTTCGATAGACAGTTCCATAATGATAGACTTGTTTGCGACGAAAAAAGCCCATGCACTCTGTAGAGCCTGAAATCAATGTTACCCCAAAGCTGGTGCCATCAATGTTAAATCAATAATGCGAAAGTAATGGCCATGATGCCTCCATAAATGTCGCCCCGAACAACGGGGCCAATTTTAGGAGCGATAATAAAAGATCCACCCTATAATACAGGGTAATGTGACCCGGTCAGTCTGGGCAAGTTCTGCCCTCCAGGCCAAATGATGACGTACTATTTGCGGGGCAGGTGATGTAGCCTAAGTGGTGCTGGTTCAGAACAAGGATTTTCGGGGTTCGCATTCGCTTCAATTTTTCAGATTTTTTATTCAGATCCTAAC
Organism: Flabesymbios commensalis; assembly: GCA_964017125.1. Classification (NCBI taxonomy): domain Eukaryota; kingdom Metazoa; phylum Annelida; class Polychaeta; order Terebellida; family Flabelligeridae; genus Flabesymbios; species Flabesymbios commensalis. The sequence continues at coordinate 56,469,315 of OZ024908.1, forward strand.
ATTTAAGATTGATTTTAATCCTGATAATTATTGTGGACAAATGCTGTAGATCGTGATGATACAGTGAGTGTGTAGTTTTGCTGCTGCACACTGACGCAATATTTACGCGTTGTCCACGGAATGCGAACCCACTGTTGTTTGAATGTTGGTACAGCGTCTGTGACGCTGGACCAACATTCAATAACACTGGATCAACGTCTGAGCCGTATCATAGCAACACTACACACAATAATACTTTGTCTGGAACACTGGAGAAAAACATCACCAACAAAACTCACTGCACACACTGAAAAAAACACGCAAACAAACCGCTATACTTAGACATATTCCGCCAAAAACGAGACATTGAAAAAACAAAAACAATTGAAAACCGCAATATATAAATGTATTGGACCAACATTCAACAGAACATTTGTGTTGGTAGAATGCCCAGAGGTGGCTCATTCGGTTTGGCTGTGGCTCGTAATCCAGATGTAGATCATGGGTTGGAATCCCGGTAGAGACCGATGTTTGGACATGGCGGTTTTATCAAAATGTACAAAATAAATGGAGTGTGCCATGGTAGTGCGCGCTGTTATGCGCTGTAAGAATATCAGGCTTTCAAAGCGTTCGATATGATTATAATATAATCTGATAATAGGGAGTAATCATCCCGACATTGGGCTTCCTTCTGCGATATTGTCCTAATGTTGAGAAGCGGCACTCATTCACTCATGGACTTCAGGAGCCGCTGATCCCAGCGAGAACACGCAGACATTGACATGGCGAGGGGGACCCTTTGGTCCACAATCCGTGCAGCTGTTATCATGGTTATCATCGGCAATAAGTGACGATAAACCACTTGAAACAATCAGACGTTTTCTAATTGAGTTTGGCGAATGACTCAATAACGCACTTAATGGTATTGTGGCTCAGACAAACAGAGAGTCATCAACAAGATAACTCTATCACTGTCTATGTTTGTCTGAACAACGTTAACACCCAGCAGACACGACATATCGACTCAATGTTGGACCAATGTTGGGCATCTGCGTATATCACTATATACTACAACGAAAAGAGGACTCATTCCCACCCCGCGGGGTGATGTCGTCTTTTATTTGTATTTGACAACTAATACAAGTCGTTTAAAAATGAAGTCAGGAAATTCATTTTGTACCAGTCTATAAGTCGTCATTGTACTATCAGTAACATGATATTATCATGATTATATGATCAAGTAATGGTGCTATAAAAATAGACTCCTATATTGTTCTAATATTATTATTCACGCATAGGAAACCCCCATTATTTTGTAGCATAAGAAGAATATTCAAAGCTTTACCACTATATTTTTCTATTTCATGCTTCCACGCGTGCCAATCTGAAAAATATTGGGGAAACGAAAACGTGGGACGATAAAAACGTTTTCATTAATTTAATCTCAATCTAATCATGATCTAATAGGATTATAAGCCTCCTCCCCCGCGGGAAATAATTTAAATGCATGACAAGGAGAGATCGCTAACTGATTTAATTAAACAAAAAATAAGGTTGCATAATTAATCAGAACACAGTGCTAGTTCCTTGTTGTCATAATCCAGAATGCACGTTGCAATCACATTAATATGGTATTTATTCTTTAGACTGTTTGCTGAAACAAAACTAATTTGTCATCCAAGTTCAACGATGTGAATGAGAAAAATACGTGTATTATTCGCTTACCAACAAGACGTTGTTTTAATGTTGGGCCAACATCGACCCACCGTCCGGCACCAGCTTGTAATTTACCCAGCAAACACGGGACATTCACCCGATGCTGTTTTAATGTTGGGCCAGCGTCGAAGACGGTGGGGCAACATTGAAACAGCATTGGGTGAATGTTCCGCATTTGCTGGGTACCTTTAGACAATTTATCTCAATATCTGATAACATTCGTTTTTATTCTCAGACAGATAGTAATAAATAACCTATCACAGGTATAACTGCCTAGCACTGTCTTCACAGCAAACACGAGACGTTGAACTAACGTCGGATTAATGTCGGACCGACATCGCAGACGGTGGGCCAACATAAATCCAACATTGGGTCAACGTCGCGAGTTTTCTTGGTTGAAACTCCCGATTTATCCCGCTACAAATTCAATGACAGCCGTGTGATTTGCCGGTCAAGCTGGCGTCCCGAGTTGGCAAATGTGGGATTAGCCCCCGGACGGATCCGTGTGTGACTGTTATCATGGTTATGGATCCGGTTATTGGCATTCAGACAGGATCGAAGTATCCATCACTCCTGAATATAGGGGGATTTCACGTGCGACCACAAAATAATCACACAATTTATAGGAAGAAATAACGTAACGAAATCGATCTAACAAGAAAAATTCGATGATTCACAGTTTGACAACAATTAATGTTGTACGTCATGTGTTGTACGTCATTAATTATGTTCTGCGACAGCAGGTGGGTGAGATAAACGAATAAAACATAAAAAATGCAGTGTATAAATTAACCGTGTCATGTTTGTAATAATATGTAATCAAGGTAATAGGATCACGCAATGCAGGTATGGAGATCCTCATCATCCCCCCCCCCCCCACTCCCCCCCCTCTCATTGGAGGATGATATCAAAGAGTGCTGAGGCGTTATAAATGTATGTGAATTGTTCACTAGCGTAGACCTTGTTCTGTACATCTATTAGAAAACTGATTCTTCAAGTACTATAAATTGTATGGGAAAAAAATCGCATTGTGCACGGGAGCACTGGCACTTAGATGGTCGGGGCGTGGCGCAACTACGCCATTAACTACAGTGCGCGCGTCATCGATCGTTAGGGAGCTGGATTCTAAACCGGCCTGAATCGCGATCGCGATTCAGGCCGGTTTAGAATTCAGCTCTGTGGATTGGAATTGAAATACATTCAAAAATCATATTCAGACAAGGGGGTGTAAGAATTCAATGGGACGCAGACTATGGTTATGGGACTCAGGGGGTTAGCTGATTGGACACTGTTATTATCACAGTCATCAGGTCTTTAACCCTTTAACCGCCAAATTATTAAATTTGAATTTTCACCCACTTGAAGTTGTGTCTCGCTGACGCGATCCACAAATTCAAGGGGGTGAAAATTATTGAGATTGCATAAAATGGGGGTCAACGATTTTGATATTTTTTTAAATTGATGTCACGTTCTATATGTAACATGTTGAAAAGCTGGTATTTAACGTGCTAATAAAAATGAAAAACCCCGAATATAATCGGCACCGGCTGTTAAAGGGTTAAGGCTCGAGAGCTGCTGTGTGATGACGTCTGTTTACCTACGCAATGACCACGCAGATTGACAACCAAGGCATGCCCAAATAGTCTCCAGTCCTGGAAACACCCAGGGTAATTGTCTCAACGACGTCAAACGTCAATTATTATGACTAAGGAATCCTTCAACTTTGACATTTTTACAATTCATCACTTGAACATTTTATAGGCATGACAAAGGTACGTATTTTTATATTTTTCATCTTACCACAGTATTTTTTTTAAATATATTACAGTGATAACAACATGATGACAATAAAAAATCAGCAGGAAAAATGCTGATGAGGCATTGAACGGATTATATGCGTCACGATGACTAATGGTGGTCAAAAATAGGAATTGGTGATGACATTTGAAGAAAATGCCTGGGCAAAGGCGGCGTTAGTAGTAGGATATATTACAATGAGAATGAGTGTTGTCAGGATTGTAGTGGGATACTGCCGCCAGTATCATGGGTAGACCTTATTAACACCTGAAAGGATCCAGAGGCTTTATCATTGTTTAAACCTGATAATGGTGATATATTTTTTGTACAAACCATGGAGACCAAAGGGTTTGTTCAATTTGAAGTCATCATCAATATCTTAGTTTGCTCTTTCCGCTTAATTTCAATGCCTATGTTATGGATCTACGACCGTTAAAAATGTTTTTATTCTTTCAGTGCGGGGACCGTCTTTAGACGTCAGAATCTGACGTCTGTAGACGTCAGATTTTGACGTCTAAAGTCGGTTCCCGCGCTGATAGGGTCCGGGATAAACAGTCTACCTAAAAGAGTAAGTAAATTGGTGGTAGAGTTGAAAAATCAGTTTTCTACAATACTCAATAAGTGAGCAGTATACACATAATTTACTTTCGAAAACAGTATCCTCTCCAAGCGCACATACGATTGATAAATTCCATAAGGTTGCAATCATTTAAACTATTTTAGTAGGCCTACTCATTGAACATAGGCTACATACAATTTATTAATACATTTCAAAACGAGCCAGCATGCACCCTACAGCGGCGGCTGTATGCGCTGAGATTATTTACGACTGACGAAAACCTTCACAGGTGGAACAACCAGCCAACTAGGCATCAACTAAAATTGATGACAGCATTTGAAGGGAGTTGAAATTCCATAAAGTTTCAAACATTCAACTACTCACTAAGAGCAAAATTTATATTCACTTTAATTCTGAGCTCATGATCATTTAAGCACAATCATAGATACGAATGGTCAATATTTTGATATATAATTACATAGGTGGGACAACAATTTACATACTGTCAGAAAAGTGCAATTTTGGTGATGCAGTGCCTATAATACCCGGCATGACCAATCTGCCCAGCTCGCTATGCCGCAGACCCGGCCACACTGACCACCATTTTGTGTACACAGAAGCTGTGTAAAAACAACATTTGCATACGTTAGAATTAAATATATTTATGTTAAAAATGATGCCTCAAAGTATTAATATTATTTTACTTCACATTTATATTAACAACATGTTCTAAAATATTAAATACATGTATTTTAATAACATTATGTATACAAGTTATGTGTAACAAGTTTAAAATGCGTTATAAGTAAAGTCGGGTGTACTCCTGGCATTCTGCATGTTTTTTAAACCCCACAATAAACTTCTTGTCTTTTCTTGTCTTGTCTAGCCCCGCCTACTGAAAAACTCGGGTGTCGTGAAACTGCGAAGAATTTTTCGAATGCCTATTAAAACTAGGGATTTTTCAACGGGCGAAATCTAGTGATGGTATTAGAATTAATTTATCTAAAAATGGAGGTCTCTGTGTCAGAGCCTTGCGAAGTCATCATGGGTCCCTATATAACATAAGAAAAACTTCCCAGTCTGAAATATTTGCGACAGCACAATCCCCAACAAACGGTGAGCCAGCAAAAATTAATGTAGGCTCAAGCTCTCGTCCCAGCAAACACGAGACATTGATCCAATAATGGTTTAATGTTGGGCCAGCGTCGCAGACGTGTTTATACATATTTTCCACAGCTTGTGCCGCAGTATGATCCAAAAATCCAAAATCTTGGCTCGACACGAATTAAAGCCAGCGTCGAAGATTTACTTTAAATGCCATCTAGCAGTTTATAAATTAGATATGTCGTCGTTAGTCGCGCGATTTAAGTCGCATTTGTGAAAAATAATCCGAATAATAATCCGAACGGACCCGAAAAAATGGCACCAAAATACGACATAAAGAGGAAAAAGGTATCGGCGGTGTTTCTTTCACTTTTTGTCGTATTAATTCTATTTTTTCTCGCCGATCCGCAAGACGTGATGCCCAGAAGAAGAGAGCGCCTGAGAAAACACTACGGGCAGATAATCTTATCCCGAGTACCCAGCTGCTAACACTATGAGCGCCAGAGGCGACCAATATCAAATAAAATATACAGTATCAGTCGCTGCGTACTTATTCAGACGTAATATAATTTGCACCTTTGGTTCTACCAACAACATGCCTATCTGAAATAAATTCAAAAACATATTTATCTCCACCTCCGCGTCTGCATCGCGGCCGCGATGCAGACGCGGAAATGGAGATAAAAAAACTCCCAGAAACTAAAGGGTCGATCCTGATAAGGTAGTGTTTGCCACGTCCTCGTGGTTACTATGGATCCCCCTCCACGGCCCTCGGGATCAGACCTATTTTTAGTCGCCACACTCCCGGTGACTAATCCAGGTGAGGTAGTTTTTAATGCCCCTAAATTATTCATTATTGTAGTACGTGCTCGGCGCGGCGTAAAAAACATGACAGACAGAATGTTTTTTTTTGACGAAATGCGTGTGTACCGCATGCGTGTGTAAAGATTTGATATCGTGTATTTTAGAGTTTCGACAAAGTGAATATGAATAACTCTTTCAGCGCGGGGACCGTTTTCAGACGTCGGAATCTGACGTTTATTATAGACGTCAGATTCTGACGTCAAAATACGGTCCCCGCACTGAAAGAATATAACAGAATTACAATGGCCTGTGGACCCATAACATAGGTATTCTAATGAAGCGGAAACAGCTAACTATAAGACATGTATGATGATTTCAAATTGAAAATAAAACCTTTGGTCTCCGTGGTTTATACAATATATTTCAGCGTTGTAAGGGTTAACTCATAGCAATCTGGCCGTTTTGACATTGGACGTCTGTGTGGTCTGGCTATTTTCGTGATTTTGAGGCATATTCGGATACTCCTAATAGACATTTGACATATCGTCGCCTCGGAGCTAAAGGATCCTATCTGACACTCGTCAGAGTGGCAGATAGGATCCTTTAGCTCCGAGGCAACGATATGTATTTCCCATACACCACATGAACACACATACAATATATAACCAGAATACACTTCATTTAATTGGCCGATGTGATGTTGCCATGGTAACCGACAGGAATTTTGAATATGCTAATTAGGTAGTAAAATTTTCGACAATCTTGTTTAAAAATGGTATTTTTGGAATCCACTGAGATTCAGGACTACACCATTACACCAAATCACATAAAATATATTAAAATACATCACATACGCTTCGAAGAAGCATTCAATAGGTTTATATACACAAATTAATAGGATAAATAAGTTATTACCATGGTATATATTGATCTGTCTAAATTCCCTGAGGGGCATACCATATTTCATATTTTGAAATAACATTTCCGACTCATCGGGGAAATACCGGAAGCCTCGTATTCATCTGAGTCTGGAGTACTATTTTTAGTTCACAGACGATTGTGACACGGATAAATCAACCCTTTTTTTGATGTAATTTGGTGATTGTCTTAGCATTATTGCCAGTTCCGAGCTGGGCTCGGACTTAGACAGAGCACTATGCGTTAAAAAAGGATGCCAATCGTAAATTGATCTTTTCAATGGGATTGTGAATAAGTTATAACTATTTCAATATTATGACACAACAAATAAAACGTGAGTTATTTTTAACTGATCACAATATTGCAATCGAAAATGTACAAACACTATTGCACTAACAAAACGTCATTTAAATAACAACGTTGATTTGTTGAGCGTAAAATCATATAAAAAGTATGCACACATCGTCCCCTGGCAAGCAAAGTGTTAGGACATACAGCCCTTTGCCTGCTCTAGGGGACTCTATAATAGTACCCTTCACTGAGTGACAAAATGATACATTTGAATGGCCCTGTGGCATATTCTATTATTCGTTGCTAGTGTGACAAGCACCGCTATACTGCCATGCAAAACCAAAAGGCAGTACCTGCTTACTTTACAAGTAAGCAGATACTGCCTTTTGGCTTTGCAGCACCGCCATACCCGTACCTGACCACGTGAGGTCATCCTCAAATATATTATGCACATATATGTACAAGTGGGAGTCCACAAGTGAATATATGTCATCATGACGTAGGTCTGTACGCAGCTCTTAACAAAATAACGCATAGGCCCCACTACACGCTTTGAACATTAGCCATACAACGCTGAAATAGTTTTGTGTGGACCATGGAGATCAAAGAGTTATTTTCAAATTGAAGTCATCATAAATGTCTTAGTTGGCTGTTTCCGCTTCATTTGAATATTTATGCTATGGGTTTACGGCCATTAGAAATAGTTTACTCTTTCGATCCCGCGCTGAAAAAAGTACAAAAATTATAATGGCCATAGACCCATAACATACGTATTTAAATGAAGCAATAAATAGAGACAGATTTGTATCTTTACCTACATGGGAACTATTTATATATATATATACGCAGTATGACGTGTAAATTAGAGATGCGCAAAATGTCTGCTCACACACGTAAACCATACTACATGTATAATATGAGTGATGTATAGACTCACCGAATCGCGAGAAGTTGGTGAGTACCTGGCCAGTAGGCTATCATGAGTATACCTGCGCCGTAACCAGGTAACGCATACTTCGTGAATGAATCCCGTACAGTAGTAAGCAAGAGTTCAATCAATTTGACGGTGATGGCCGCGGTCGACCATGACAGAAGCCGAGAACTGGAGAAATGACAAACTCTTCTCTTCCTGTATTATCGCCCGTCTGTCATAGCCAGTCAGCCCCTCTCTTTCTACCTACATCCCAAAGGGTGACGAACCAATGCTTGTTTAATGTTGGCCCAGCGTCTTCGACGCTGGGCCAGCATTATACAAGCATTGGTACTACATCTCGTGTTCCCAACCTATCCCTTTCTCACTCAGTATGTGTTCACTACGTCTGATAACTTTGTAAAATGTCAGCGTTCAGGGGAAGGTGAGGGGCTGCTGGCTCTATATGAATATTTCTGTCTGACACACTGGGGCTGCGCCTAGTTTTTTTACTCGTTCCGTACGTACTGGGCTTCTCTCGGTATCCCGTGCAAAGTTGAGAGTTTGTTGAGCTGGTCGGCGATGAGAGGGGAGGCGCCGAAAAACAAGAAAATAGTCTGATATTGAAACATTTAACATGTCTAAGCTTTATTTAACCTTTAGGGAATTTGCCCTATATATTTGACTGATTCTACTAATCATGCTGATCGGCTGATGAAAACCCATGCCCAAAACCATGATAACATAATAATAAGCATGACAATAATTATGTTCAACAAAATAACACTGTTAAAAAATATGTGTTTTCAGTACTTGGTTTAGATAGGCCTATACCAATTAAGTTCAGGTTGGTAGAATCCCACAGCTCGTATCGCAAAGATTATCTAGTTACTGCGATAAGGCACCTTACAGTTACATCATATTATCATCCCTGTTAACTGGACCTGTTCTCTCATGTACCATTAACTCACCAGAGAGCATAGAGCACTGCAACAATTTGTCGCCAGTAGCTTCGCAATCACTGTCCTACCAGGTACTCATTTACGCCTTAGTGAAGTGAAGCACGTAAGGGTAAAGTGCCTTGCGCAATGACAAAATATCGAAACACGGATGCTCCAGCGCTAAGTGGGTTGAAAACACCAAGCGAGTATTGAACCCTTACGACAGCTATTGCAAAGTGCTATGCCCTCAACAATTTCGCCATGCCACTCACTCTCTAAGCTTGAGTAACGGGAGCGTATCGGTTTGGTTGATGATTTTAAATTGAAAAAACCCTTTGGTCTCCAGGGTTTAAATAAAAATATTTCAGGGTTGTAGGGGTTGATTGCGGACGAACCAGACATGGTCACAGTTGATGTCACAACCCACCCCTGATGGGCATATGACACTGATTTTGTCAGCCCGGGGGTGGTTGGGGCTGTGAGGGAATGGCTCCCTCCGCACTCAAGTGCTTGACTGTTCCTGTTGTTGTGGCGAAATAGAAGTGACTTGTTATTGGACCACGCCAGGTCGACCATGTAAAACAGAGAGGCGGATCACAATGGAACCGGATATGAGAGACATGCACGTTTGATCCATTTGAGTACTTGACCCTAGCCGCGCGGGGATAAAAAGTCGATCCCCGCACTGAAAGGGTAACACTATTTGTAATGGCCGTAGATAACAGGTATTCAAATTAAGCGGAATAATGGCCGTAGACCCATAACATAGGTATTCAAATGAAGCGGAAAGAGTTGAGACATTTTTGATGATTTCAAATTGGAAAAAATACATTTTAATCTCCATGGCTTATACAAAAATATTTTAGCGCTTTATTAATAATATTAATAAAGCGCTGAAATATTTTTGTATAAGCCATGGAGATTAAAATGTATTTTTTCATAGATATTATCTATGATTCTGCAAAAGACATAAACTTATAAGCGTACTCGCTTCAGGGTGGCATTGTGCATTTTGTGTACATCTTAAGGTAAATGTATCATACTCTAATTACTTATGAAACAATACTATTATTCAACTGAGTGTTTTGTTTCGATAAAAACATTGGAAAAGTTTTCGTCGCGTCATAATAATTGTATTCTGAGCTTATCAACAAGATGAAAGAAACCTGATCAACCTAAAATGTGAAAAAAAGGCAAATAAATCTAAAATATCACTGACCATGTTAACAGATAACCCGAACACTGTCTGAGTGAGGTCAGAAACTGGTCTCCGTTCACCAGTTACATGTTTCCCAGTAAACACGAGGCGTTGAACCAATGTCGGCTTAATGGTGGGCCAGCGTCGTAACATCAGACCGGAAGTGAGGCTGGCCAATCACAATGTACTAATAAGAGGCTAGTTTCTGACCTTTAACATGTTTAACTCTTGCAACTCTAAAATATTTTTGTGTGAAGCATGGAGATTAAAGAGTCTTTTTTAAATTGAAATCATAATGAATGTCTTGGTCACCTCTTTCCGCTTCATTGGAAAACCTATGGTATGGATCAACGGCCACTACAAATTTGTCTTTCTTTTAATGCGGGGATCGACGTTAGACGTCAGAATCTGACGTCTATATACGTCTATAGACGTCAGATTCTGACGTCTAAAGTCAATGTCCAGGCTAGCTGCTGCTGACAGAGGTCGGATTTATTCCTTGTCGAGGAATGAGGTCGTTGAGACCAGGTTCGACTGCACTGCTTCAGTGTCCATCTCACATAATTTTCTCCCGACATAGAACCAATATTGGTTGAACGTCCCCAGACCTGAGAAAGATGGTCGTAATACTTGTTATCCTCTAACAGTTGCCGGCATGATGTCACTTATCGAGCCGGACATACGGACTGCTAGGTGAGAAGGCTGAACGGAAGGCGAGCCAGAACAGTCTACAAGCACTCCGTTACTGCCTGCTCCGCTCTCAAGCACTCCGTTACTGCTCCGATAATACAAGTACAAATCAATATAGTACCGCATCTCTAACCTTAGGCAACACTCAGGGGAGAAGGAGACCAAGGCGCAGAAAACACGTCAGCCCATGCCCAAGAAATAGGACCAGCATCTTATGTCAGACAGTGTACAACTGTTAACCCGGTTATCATAAAGTGGTACACGAAGGCAAAACACAGTAACTGCTTACGTTCGGAGTAAGTAGATATTGCCATCTTCCAGTGTGGGTTTAACCCTTGAAACGCTGAATCATTTGTGTATAAGCCATGGAGACTAAAGGGTTTTTTCAATTTGAAATCATCACAAATGATTAGTTGGACCTTTCGGATTTTTTTTGAATACCTCTGTTATGGTTCTACGGCACCGCCAGTATTAATATTTTACTCTTACAGTGCGATGATCGACTTTAGACGTCGGAATCTGACGTCTAAAGACGTCAGATTCTGACGACTAAAGTCGATCCCCGCGCTGTAAGGTTTCGCTCGCCTTATATTATACAAACATTGGGTTAGCATATATTTTGTTTACCGTGAAGGAAGATGGGGATAACTTGACAATTTATCATTGTGAACACTTTTACAGAATACAAGCTGGGCAGGAAAGTAGAACATAGGATCGATTAATCCCAAATCTGATTCAGGTTACCATTGGTTACTGAGAAATGAAATAATAAGTGTAATCGATATACAGATTATGAACGACTGGTTTACTTTACAGATCAATCCTGAAACCGATAGCTTGAAGAATAAGCTGACTGACAGCCTGTCCAATCGACAAACTATCCAGCTTATATCAAGAACATCTATCAGCTTATCATGGTTATTAACCACATCAAACAAATCAGCTGATCAATCGACCAAACACTAACCATGCTTATACCAGCATCTTAGACACCCAGACAAATCGACCAACCAGCCAATCAACCGTCCAACAACTAGCCAGCTAGTTAAAGGGACTGGCCCACGCTAAAATCATCAAAAAATCGGTGATTTTATTTCGGGTATGTATAAATACATATTTTGTCACACGTTTCAATAGTTCAATCAAGCAATATTTGAAGGAGAATGTACGTGGTGGACCTATCTGGAGAAGATTAGTCGTTTATCACCCTAATCACGCATTTGACATAGAATGCTATAATGCAATAAAATATGAAAGAGAGAATATAAACTTCTTCTGTCGTCCAAACCGTTAACATGGTTAAGAAGTATATTTTCCAAACCAAAGTAATGTAATTTTAAACACGTCAACCAACAAGGTCAATTTTATAAAAAAAATGCTTTATGAGTTGTACAGATATACATGATATAGATAACTACACTGGTATAATAATATAAGACGGTGATGGAATGTTAGATAAAATTGAGTTATTTGTACGTTTTAACCATCTCGACGTCAGAATCTGACGTCTATAATAGAAGCAGAAAGAGCTCAATAAGTGATTTACGATGATTACAAATTAAATAAGACCCTTTGGTCTCCATGTTTAGGTCTTTACAAAAATATTTCAGCGCTTTCAAGGTTATTATAACAGTGACGTTAATGACTACGTAGATTGTGCTGGCCAATAAAAACGTACATATAGCATAGCATGTTATTTATTGTGGGTTAACCCTTTAACCGCCAGATTATTCAATTGGAATTTTCACCCACTTGAAGTTGTGTCTCGCTGACGCGATCCACAACTTCAAGTGAGTGAAAATAAATTATTCAGATTTGACAAACTAGAGGTCAACTCTTTTCAAATATTGCTGCTTGATGTCACATTTTACCTTTACCATATTCAAAATGTGCTATTTAATGTTCTAAAAAAAAATGAAAACCCGAATATATTCGACACCGGCGGTCAAAGGGTTAAATGTAAAATAACTTTTCATGAGTCGTTATGTTTTTGCCCAGTAATATATATTCTTTACAAAATTGATGTATATACAAATAAATACGTTATTTGTTTTTTATCTTTCATTTTTTCCTGATATTTCATCGCTTCCGAAAACTGCGCGATACGACTAATTACTTGCAGATGGGCGACACATGCAATTAGTCATATTCAGTGCATGCGGTGCAGTGCATGTATCATAAGCTGAGTATAATTATGAGGAGTACTCCATCTAGATTTATGAACGGTATACGGAAAAAGATGCTTTCATTTTACTTTTTTATATTGTGAATACTAGACAAATACACTTTCTGTTGGTCAGGAACCATTAAGATGATGATCGCATACACGAAACTGCAAAAATGGGGATTAATTTAACGATGCAGAATTATAAAACTACCTGTTTGGCCATTAAAAAGAGCCACGCATAACTTTTTCAAATGGAATATGTTTTATCATTCACGCTATTAATTACTATAACCGTACAAGCGAAGAGGTGTTGATTGAGGTGTTGATTGGCTACGTTAGTATACATGGTGTAGTTTAATAGGTCAAATAATATAATTACCCTTTAACCGCCAACTTATTCAATTGGAATTTTCACCCACTTGAAGTTGTGTCTCGCTGACGCGATCCACAACTTCAAGTGAGTGAAAATTATTCAGATTTGACAAAATGGAGGTCAACTCTTTTCAAATCGTGCTGATTGATGTCACATTATGGCTTTAACATGCTTCAAAGGCGGTACTAAATGCGGTAATAATTGAGTGAAAAATCCAATATATTCGGCACCGGCGGCTAACAGGTGGTTAAAGGATTAAAGAATGCTATAAACTGCTCAATGGCGAGTCACTGATGCTGAGCCAAAGTTTGGTCGCAGATAGGAATCATTTAACGTGTGTAGTTTTCAGAAGGTGTGTGGAGGATAGCTCTGGGCGAAAGCACTCCCAAAGTCTTTAGCAAGTGAATCTAACGGACCGAGCACTGTCTTTCCCATTCTCGTCATTTCCGCTCAGAAACAAATTAGGTTTAAGCTTCGGCGATCCCGAGAGGGCGAGTGAGTCCGAAACATATTAATGGAAAAATTAATCCATGGCTGATTTTCCCCCGGTATTTTTACAGGCCATCGACTTCTCATCATAACGCTCAATCAAAAATGCTACAGTTTACTATTCTTCAGTGCAAAGGCAAAAAGCAGTGTCTGCTCACTTCACAAGTGAGCAGATACTGCTTTTTGCCTTTGCAGAGTAGTATTGGCACTTCGGGCCAACTTAAACGCTACATAACTTGAACTTGTTGAAGATGTGTCTCATATTTTGTTTAATTTTAGACTAAACATTTGAAAATGTTGATGTTCATGATACGCACACTTCGTTCACATTAACTGCAATTTAAAGTGTCAACCCTTTAACCGCCAAATTATTCAATCTGAATTTTCACCCACTTGAAATTGTGTCTCGCTGACGCGATCCACAACTTCAAGTGAGTGAAAATTATTCAGATTTGACAAAATGGAGGTCAACTGTTTTCAAATATTGCTGATTGATGTCACATTTCATCTTTTAAAAGGTTGTACTTAATGTGCTAATAAAAAATAAAAACCCGAATATATGCGACACCGGCGGTTAAAGGGTTATTAAAAGAGATAAATAACGACTATTGTCGTGATAAGCGCTTTACGAGTAAAACACGAGACTGGACTAACCATTCTGTATAGAATAACAAATTAGAAAACAGATATGACACTTTGTGATTCAGCACAGAGTAGAAAAACGCCGTGAAGAATCACCTTATTTATTAAATTCGTAACGCAAAAGTGAACGTGTCAATTCAAAATTCATCATTATTTGATAACAAACATGCTAATGTTAGTGTTTTTCTCGCAAGTTCCCAGTATGCGTGTAATAAAGACGTACAGTGGCCATTTGTATCATAAAAAAGATTTAGTGTTTCTAATCAAACCTCTATCTGGACACAGTCATTGTCAAGGACTTCAACCCCACGTCTTATTAACTCATATCCATTGATTTTCGTGCGAATGCATGGATATAGGTACGACTCGTAGCCTACTCGTACCGTACTCGTAAATAAGCTTTGCATATGTTGTAACTGTATAAATTGATAATTTCATTATTTGAGAAACGAGCTGGCGCATCTGCTTATAAACAGTAGAAATAAAAATGATGAAATTAAGTTACAGTCGCATTTTATCTCGTTATTCTGAGGTTATTTCAAATGAATACCACGTGTATATAAGGGTTCGAGATTGCAATGGAGATAGGATACAGCTCACACGGATCGATACCATGTGATGAGTATAATATAGCGCAGTGAATTGAACATGCATGGTGTGGTTGTTGCGGCTATCGCCATGCGTCATAATCATGCCTGGCTTACATGGCTAATGAGCCCGCTCATTACACAATGCATTAAATTAGCCTGATTCCATATGATATTATTAAATAAGGCCAAATCATACTGATCCTGTGAAACGGTTCACCGGTTAGCTATTGAAAAGTGTCATCAGCGCAAAAAAATTATATACATGATTATCGTAGTGGTAAAAAATTAATGACGTACAGTACTATGCAATTAAATCAGCAACATTATATCAGTGGATTTACAATTCATCACAGGTTGCATTGGTTTCATCTGGTTTATGCTAAGTTGACCCACAGAATACTTTACCAGTTCACATTGTGATGAAACGAAAAAGTTAGAAACATAATTTGATTTTCTAATATAAATAAAAGTACAAATGAAAAGGCTCGATTAAACCTGGAATGCACACGTGTTCCTCAAGGAAATAAAACGAACAACAATAATGTATATAATAATAATTTTGTCAGCTGTTGCCACACGTTATCATGGTTATAGCGTCACCAGCCTGGCTGTATCAACACAGAGATCGACTGCTTGTTTTACAAGGAGTCGTAAATTGTCATACGTTGCCGATGTGGGTGTTGTCCGGCTTCCAAAATCATTATTGCCAGGCTTATGACTGACAGCATGTCAAGAGCAGCAATTAAAGATGGCGGTGTCAATGTCCGCGAAATGACTTCTGCTCGCATGCTGCAGTGTACATGCACATAGCAGATGTCGTCTTGTGCAACACTGCAATCATCGTGACAGACTGCCATGCCCACGGCTATTATGGCTTCGTAGTAAAAAAATAATTACCTCGAGTAAAACTAGCCCTAGTAGAAAGTAACCCTGCTCTCGCCTCAGCGTTTTTGGGGCTTGTTTCAAACAACCAGTATTATTTCAATGATACCATTTGGCAATAATCATTCAATTGTTGCATAATTATCTCAATCATTGCATTTAGGGACACAAATAAAGCTCCAGACAGTTCAGCGCACCAATTTAAAAATGTTTAAATACCATGATCAGGCCCTCCCTCCATCCATGTCGGGTCAATATTTGTGTAAATATTACCCGATTTAATGCACTTTTAAATTCATGTATTTAACTTCGGCAAGGTGGGTGAATTGATATTAACATGATTAAGTAATGGGTACCTCATTTTTTACTTTTGTATCTTTAGCACTCCAAAAGACAATTTGGCAGACAGAGGTAGCCAAGTGTCGCAGAGTGTGAGCGACACGACCTGGACATGCTTTAAATAGCTCAATTTCCAGCGGCGATCCTGACAAAGTTAAACCGTGGACGTGGCCAGTGTAGCCAAAAGGTGAGGATGGGCATGCACGAATGCGCTAAAACATCTCGATAACTCAATTCAGGCCAGCGTCGCAGTGGTACCTGGATGAACTGAGGTGTAATGGAGGGCAGGGTGGCCAAGGTTAGAACTTGTGGGTCTATGGACGCTAGAAAATTAGCTACACCTGGTAGCCTCCACTCGCTCCACGCCCTAAGGGCTAGAAAGTTTAAGAACAAGGTGAGAAAAAACTTGTGTGTCTGTACCAGAGAGCATGAGAACAAATGTTACTATACGTATTCTTTATTTATTATCGACCGTATCCAGTGGTTGCATGACACAGTAATGTTTATCATTACAAAGTAATTGGACAAAATACAAATCGATAATTTTTGAAAAAATTAATTAGTTATTTTTTTAGTTATTTATTAATTATATTTTTAGTTATTTATCTTCTTAGCTGAGAAATAAAATTCAGCTTACAAATCGAAAACTAAATTTGAAAGTCAATAAAATACGGGAAAAAAATTGCCTTGAAAATGTTGATCAAGTGAATAAATGCCATGTTTACATTCCAATGAATGCCAAAATTAAAATTCACCGTGTAAAACATGGAACTTTTAATTATGCAAATTTTAGCATAGCTGGTGCACCACATCCAAAAAATAGTTTGTACTAGGAACAATCATTTTAATGTAGGCAATTATGATGGACATTTGACGTGACGAAAATCTAAGATGTCCAATTGGTCGAGATCACAATCTCGATCAATCAAAGACCAGGTGCGTAGACATCATGAAGCAGACGAGTCAATTGCCGTCGGTCTGTTCCCTTATTCTTTTTTAAACACTAAAAATTCTAAGAACTGATAATCATGATAATGTTTTCCTCACTCTGGCTACGTCCCTCGAGACCTTAAGGATCTTAGTCAAAGTATGAAACACGAGCGACCCAGGCGCTCAATCACAAACGGTGGGTGGGCGAGCATGACATGTCAACCGGGTAATGTGGCAGCAAATAGAATAAATGTGTTCCTTAATTTAAAGAGTGCTTTCCTACCTGGGAAAAAACATTACTTTGAAATTTCAATTTAAGGCTTAGAATCTCTCTGGCCACAGATGTCAACTTATCATGCTTATGTAGCAGCCAGCTACATCTAAATTATGCCCAACAAATAAATTGTGATCAATTCACAACATTAGAACATGCTGGCTTGTTATTTATCTATAAGTCAGATGTATGTACTTTCTGTTTCTTTTGATGCTATTATCATGATCATAGTTAAACGTGAAATTATCAATTCAATTAAAACAGACAATGCTGCTATTTTTCACAGACCACGAACAGAAAGAACAGACAGGTAAAAGTTACACGAAGTTATGTAATCAGGTCACAGGTATGATTGACATGTTTAAAACAAACAAATTATTATTCAAGACAATCTGGTTTGAAAAGGACAGGAGAGCTACAATCATTAGAATCAACCGCTGCACGTGTGTAGAATGGCTCTAGAATGGATAACGTAGCTTTTATAAAGTTCTAATACCATCGGTGAACCTGACCTGGGTACCATGGAAACACTGTACGCAGTTGTCGTGACGTAAAATTGTATTACTTGATCATTCAGTCAAATAAGGCACAAAGGGAGAAGAAAATAGGGCTGCCCCACCCACCAGCACCAGCCATCACGTCCACTTTGGATGTGTCAGGCGGGATAATTGACATTGACTGGCGGAGGAGGTAGAACACATTTATTCCTGTCTGGCTGCCGAGTGAGTCCCCTTTGAAATTGCCCCATCGTCACCTGCCTGATCAATGGCGAGACAACTCGTGGAATGCCCTGACTGGGGGTAATAGTGGCTCATCAATATATCTGACTGAGGAGAGAATTCCAGAACACCACCAACATTGGGGTACAGTCACCACAAATATGAAAATTACGTTTTTCTTCTTCTCAAAACATTTAGACATTGGCAGAACGTAGGTTAAATGCTTGAGCAACGTCCATGGGACGCTGCTCAAGCATTTAGCCCACGTTCTGCCAACGTGGGCTGAAGCATTTACTCAAGCATTTAACCTACGTTCTGCCAACGTCTCAAAGTTTGAGAAGAAAAACGTAATTTATTATTTCCATATTTTAGTGGTGACTGTACTTGGTAATGCGCACTTAAGCTCGGGTCACACCGCACACATATATATGCAACTTGCGGCGACGGTCGAGCCTCTTCGTATCGTGGCCAAGTGAGTCTCTTTCTAAATATTCTATGAGCTAGAGAATCCTTCTGAGCCTTTGGAAACAGTCCTAAAAGAAAATGAACATGCCAACTTCGAGCCCCTGCTATGTAGGTGTCGCAATATTGCAAACAAACGCTACGTTTCAATGGTAACGTCTCAATCTCACTCGCTCACTTTTGAACTACATAAACATGATACATCAGGGGAAGTTATGGGACCACGAACCAGTTATGCAATTATTTTGTGGTTCCCAGCAACCAGAATATCGTTTGTGCCCCTTGTTAAGTGGCACAAACGACACTCTGGTTGCGAGGAGTCGATACATTGTGTGTTCTACGTGTATATGTTGCAGTGTTTTGACCGCACAGTCATTACATGATACAAAAATTACATGCCACAGCTGTCTATATAACACTGAATATAGGTACAGCCGCTGTGTTTGCCGCAAATGTCATGGACTACCCTTTTATGTGGCATATAATAATTCTTTACTTACTCGATGTCCACAATAGCAAAAGCAAAACACGTGGCTCAATCATTGGCTCATCTGTATGGCTTCAATCATGAGAAGCCACAAGAAATGTTTGCAATTCCATTTTTTCTGAATCGCAAAACATGATATGGTTTGGCGTCAGAAAGGATAGACCAATGACGCACAAAGATCAAACAATTTATTACAAAGTACACGAAGTAAACTTTGATATTAGCTGATCACAACAAGGATGAATAAACTGATACCAATTGCTATGGTAAAACGCTACTATTAAAAGTAGAAAGTTTTAAATTAAATATCGTCCCTTTAGAGGTAAAAGGTGCTGAACTGTTTCTTTGTAAATTTGCGGTTTTGCACCTTCTGACTCCAAGGAGAAGATATCCCATGGACTGGTTGAATTCGTGTAAATTTATTGCAATTTTCGTGAAAATTATATTTATATTAGCGCCAAAGCTCACTCGTTCCACAGCAACTCTCAGGCGCGCTCGCGCCTGAGAGTCGCTGTGGAACGAGTGAACTACACACAGAATCTGGATCATGGCATCCCTGAGGGTGTCCCTGCTGGCGCCAGATACGTCATTCATATCAGGTAGAGACGCTGCAGACTGGGGATGTATCCAGAGCCGCGGTGTTTATTCGGGATGGAGGGATTGATAAAGATACCTGGTCCGCACACAAAACAGCTTCGTGCCGCGTTGGCCGGGCGTTGTATTTACGCCGGAGACGTTGCCGCGCCCCCGGGGCGTACGTCAGCGTAAATAAACTACACCTTGAAAACCGCACCATCGAAAACAAAACGCCATTAGAAGTGGCTTACCCCTTCCTCATAATATCATTTTAGTGACGGCTTATCCCGCCACGGGAGCAGCTACAAGCTGATCCAATGCTGTTTTAATGTTCGGCCACTGTCGCAGACGGTGGCCCGGCAATAAACCAACATTAGATCAACGCCTCGTGTTTGCAGGGATGTTCATCCAGCAAGCAAGAGTTGCGGAATACTGAACCGATATTGAGTCAATTTTAAAGACGTTGCCCAAACATTGGCTTCGGAGAACCACATTATAATCATGATAATTGTTTAAGTAACTTATACAAAATGGTTTCATAGTCCCATAAGTTCCCCTGCTGCATCATGTTTATGCTGATCAAAACCAATGTTCGGTGTTGATTTGCACCGAGTGAGTGACATCGAGACGCTGCGTAGTGTTTTACAATATCGTGAATATTGCGGAGAAGCAAATGAAATGAAATGAATCAGGCTTTAGGCCACCTTTGTGCACATATAGGCTAAACTGGGCCAGGAGAACCTCCTGAGGATGGTGAGATGATTGAGATGACACTGTCCTCCAGACACAGGATTTGAAATTCGAGCCCTGGCGGTCTGAGGCCGAGCACGCTACCTCTCGGTCACGGAGGCTCCCCACAATACTTACTTTCACACGTGGATGGGGAAGAAAACGCAGAGAAGCAGCGGAATGACCATGATGAAAGGAGTCCAGTTCACCGCCCTATCAAAATAAAAAAGTCCTCTGGTTTGGGAGGAATCATGCCCCATACGAATACTCGAACATGTTTAACGGATATTAATGAACGGATATATATAATATATATAATATATATTATTTGAATTATTGGACGGACAGTCTCTCCTGCTTGCAAACTGGAAGGCACAACGTTCCAAATCCATAGGCGTTCTGCCCAGACCAAACTAAAACGCGGTATGCCATCTGACTATTGATAACAGTTTTATTTCTATATAATTATGACTACGATTTCAGCCGACAAATCATTACGATGACTTGACCTTCACAGCCGGCGTCGTGATCTTTTAAATGTTTAGTGTGCGTATGATTATGTCATTGACATCTATATATTCCTTACTACGTGTAAGACATGTAAAAACATGTAAAAGCTAAATTGGTAGATGCAAATATAATTCACTAACGTGAAGTCCCAGCAAACATGAGACATTGACACAACAATGTCTTAATGTCGGTATACGACAACAACGCTGGCCCAACATTAAAACAACAATGGATCAGCGTCTCGAGTTTCCTGGTGATATACGACCTTTGCTATTCAACACATTTGCAAATGTTGATGTCTAAACACACATTTCGTTCCAAATAACTGCGATTTGAACATGTTAAACGGCTAATAAAATGGACTAAAAATGACTCTAGTCATACTCGGCGGTTTAACCTTTCAACCGCCAAATTATTCGATTGGAATTATCAATTTTCACCCACTTGAAGTTGTGTTTCGCTGACGCGATCCACAACTTCAAGTGAGTGAAAATTATTCAGATTTGACAAAATAGAGGTTAACGATTTTGAAATTTTGCTGATTGATGACAGGTTTCATTAACATGTTAAAAAGCTGGTACATGTATTTAATGTGCTAATAAAAATGAAAAACCGAATATAATCGGGACCGGCGGTTGAAGGGTTAACGGTTAAAACAGTCTTGCTCATGTTGAGTGACGTCATCAGGGGAGTGGCAGAAATCAAATGTCACGTGACGTAAGGCTTCATCATCTTTGGTATCAAAAATAGAACATAAACATGACATCACCAATGAAATCAATCCGTGCCCAAATTGTACTGTGGATAAAAGGTGAACTGTAACAAGATTAATTATTAGCATTGATACATGATACGTTTTGACAAAAGGACTACAGTACATTTGAAATAAAATAAAATAGGAGAGTATGTGATTTCAGCTCTTAGTATAGTTACCCAGCAAACTATATATCAACCCAAAGTTAAAGCAACATTGGGTTAATATATCGTGTTTGCTGGATACCTGTGCAATTTAAATGATTGAACATACACAACGCATTTTATCAATTTTAATGTTCAACGGATGTTTATTCGGCTTGAGATTGGCTGACATACTCGGTCAAGTTCCACATTTTTTTAATAAATAGACAATTCTAAAGTTGAATTAAAATAAAATAAAAAAGAATATGTAGCTTTCAGCTCGTTCAATCCAAAAGCACTTTTCAGCATTAAAAATAATTGTGTTCAATTTGGGTAAGAAATAGTTATCCACGAAATTTCAATGATTGAACATACTCAGATACTACACAAAACATTTCATCAATTTTGACGGATGTTTATCGTGTTTATTTGATTTTAAATTGGCACAGATCTTTGGCCCAAGTTCTACCTCTCAATTTAAATAGGAATTGAATGACGGCTGTGATTGGTTGACTTCAGATACATGCGCTTATGATTTTGTATTTATTTCGTACATTAAACAATTAAAAAACATTTCTAATAAATTCGATTTCCACTTATCAGTCCATGCACGTTCATCAGCATCACAATCATGTTTATTCGCGGGGATGCGGCATTTAGTGTAGTAATTACGTTGTCATCATGATCTGATGATAGTGTGTATTTTACAATAGAGCAAACAGAGACCTCCAATAATACAGTATACAGTACCCGCGTCATACGTATACTTTGTTAAACTTACCTCACCACAGAATGAGAGAGACGGCGAGTATAGTAATAATTTTTTATTTGTCATCACGTTGTGCCACTTCCACCCAATGAGAGCGATATAATATATTATGAAACTTTAGACAAAAAGTGTATCGTTAGATTTATTCTAAACAAGCAACGATGAGGAGTGTTCGATCATTCATTGTATATGTCAATGGTTGAACCGATCTCCACTGAAGTTGTTCGTTCAAGATCGGGCAGGCGTTTTGCGGATACCGACAAAGCAAACGTAGGATATCCCCGGACAAATTTGGCTCAAAGTCTGAAACGTTGACGAAAAGAGGCATGCGTTGGATGGGTATGATTTCCCATCTTTTCTAACAAGTCAGACGAGCGACTATGTTGAGGGATAACACTTCTCAAGTTCAAATTCCCCACATACTGCAGACGACAAGGTTTGGCAAAAACATAACCCAACTGGATCGAGAGCGCTGGCGTGAAAAAAAAACAGTAAAAATTCACTCATGTCACCAGTACATTTTCAGTCACTTGAAGTTGTGTATCGCGGTAGCGAGACACAACTTCAAGTGACTGAAATTTTTTTTTGTCTCTACTTCAGAAAAAAACGTGTACTGCCACCCACTGATAAGTCGGTGTAACCATGTCAACTTGCAAGTTACTTTTATTTTGTACAGTTTTCAGTTGATTTGAGTTGATTTGATTGCAAGTTCAGTTCGTGATACCATTTGAAGTGTAGGGTTTCTAAAATTTTTGGGGGAAGTACTCCCAGACCCCCCCCCCCCCGCCCTCTGCTTACGTCCAGTCATCAAGAAACATGGAAGGTTGACCCTATGTTGTTTTATTGTTTAACCAGCGTCGCAGACGGTGGTGCAACATTAAACATAGAGTCAATACCGTTTGAGGGCAAGCTCACCTTATACATGTTATAAGATATTTATCTTATTATATTAGGTAAGGCATTATGTCGTTTGTTAAAAAGCTCCGGCTTATTCCTTACAGTGCGAGGATCGACTTTAGACGTCAGAATCTGACGTCTGTAGATCCCCGCAGTCGCACTGTAAAAATTGAAATTTTCTTATGACTGTAGACCCATAACATAGGTATTCAAATGGAGCGGGAGGAGCTAACTAAGACATTTATGATGATTTCAAATTTAAAAACCCCCATGGTTTACACAAAAAATATTTCAGCGCTTCAAGGGTTAAACATGTTAAATATCTTACCAATAAGTTTATGCCGTACTTTCTGATCCTTAGTTCTGCTGATCTCATTGATTGAGCTAATGTCAATATATCATGTCCACAAGTGAATTTATCACATCATCTCAAGCATGCGCCACCAAAAATCCAATATCTGAGTCTGTAGCAAAGATCAGCTGGAAAACAGAAGAAAAAGCGCGGGATTCTCGACTCCTTCGCCAGATACCGCCGGCGATCGTACTCCAAACAGATCTCTGATTCTGACAACAAACAGGAACACGCTGTCAGTCCGGAAGTCTCTGCCTCGGTCAGTATGCACAGCCGACGGATGTCCACGCGCAGCAATAACAGGCCCTAATAAATCCAAGTGGCCGAGATACAGGCGGGCGACGTCATCTCATCTGGTCATGTCTCACTTGACGAAAAGAGCATTCAGTTGTCTGGCAGTGGCTTGTGTTGTGGTCTATCAACGTGTGAACACACGTGTGTACAGACTGTGTGTGTATGAGTATTGTGTATCTCTGGGCGGGGGTACATCGCACACGCGCGCATGTACAGTACACAGGTAAGACGCCGGCTGCTGGCGACTGCAGCAGGAGCAATGTGATGCTGTGCTGGCGTAACACAATGATCGGGGCCGCGGGGAGGATGCTTATATCTCACTGGGGCAGAGTTCAGACACTGGAGGTGTTCTTAGACCGGCTGTAGCCTCTGTTCTGTTGACTCTTACCTGAGCAACCAGCCAGATCCGGATTTTTCTTCAGACAGGAGGGTATCGTTTTGGTGGAAAGTTGGCTGAATGTTGTGAGACATCTGGCCAGATCAACGTCGAGCAAACATTTCTTGGCCAACTTTCTCTCAGCCATCTGAACTGCAAACATAAGGAGTTGACTCAATACATCAATCCATGGTTGGGACAACGTCGTGTGCCCAGTGGTCCAATGGTGTTTTAATGTTGGTCCAGCGTCTACGACGCTGGCCCAACATTAAAACCACATTGTTGCAATCATCTTGTTTGCTGGGATGTTCGAGAGGTTGGTTGCTCATTTTGTGAATTGATTGGCTCTGTCGATAATAAAAAAGCAGAACGTAACGTTACACCCATGGTAACAAACAAGAGCCATTCATCTTATGGTGGCTCAGCCTTGGCCCACCATCTTTCACGTTGTCCCAGCATTAACCCTTACAGCGCCGGGATCGACTTTAGACGTCAGACGCTGACGTCAGATTCTGACGTCTAAAGTCGATCACCGCACTGTAATAGTAAAACTATTTATAATGGCCGTAGACCCATAACATAGGTATTCCAATGAAACAAAAAGAGCCAACTAAGACATTATGATGATTTCAAATTAAAAACACATTTTGGTCTCCATGGCTTATACGAAAGTATTTCAGCACCTAAATGGTTAAGCATGATATAAAAGGTGTCGTGTTTTCTGCGGCAAAGTGATAGTGTGAAAAAAACTATACCATATCATCAGATTATATAACCAATAAAATAACTCATTAATTCACCTAAATGCTTCGTCTGGCAAATAAAGGACAACTGTATCAAATAGCCCAGGTGAAAATATCAATCAATTATTTTTCCAGTTTACATGAAAGCAGGAGAGCACCTGCCAACAGATGAATTGATTAGTCAGAACAAGTACATGAAAAAGCCATCTGCGACGTGCAAATTAATTGTCTGCGTTGGTTGCAAAACAGGGTCTAATTCTGGCGTACGGGTTCGCGTGGAATTCCTGATGAATTGGCCAGCTTCCGAATCTGGCTCTCCTCGTTTCTGGAATTTAATAATTAGCCATTGCCTTTTTTAAGCCACGCAAAATCCTTGATCGCTGCCGCAAAGAGACAGTGCACAAGGGAAATAAAATCCATATGTGATCCAATCAAAATGTACATCGACTGCAGCTTTATGGAGTATAGACATGATTTATAGGTCATAATATTTGGGTGTTTCTGTGATTATAGGTGTAGCTCCAGTAGTCATAACGTTCCCTTGGATTTGAAAGGGTGTATCTGCCACTTCAGTGGCAGATACACCCTTTTATTTGCAAGAGGACGTTCAGCAACGAGGAAGGACTACAAGAAACCCTACATGCGCACTCCATAGTAATGAGCTGAGTAGGCCCCCTCCCCCCACATTGAGATCAATAAATTCTGCAGGACAACAATGAAAATCTTGAAAAGTGCACTCAAGTCCTCTCAAGAGGACATGCTTGTAGTACATGGCCCTCTCAATTCAGCAATATTATTTTAATACAATTTATCCACACCAAGTCCAGTATCCCAGCAAACACGAGGCGTTGGCCCAATGTTGGGCTGATGTTGGTCCAGCGTCGTAGACGGTGGGCCAACATCAGTCCAACATTGGGACAACGCCTCGTGCTTGCTGGTTCGCCACCGCGCTCACGGAATTTATGTGCAGTGATTATTTTTGAAGTGAGTCTCACTTAGTTTATTGCAGGCAAATGTTTCAGATGTGTTGTAATGATTATATACGACTCATGATTTCTGGTGGTGTATTATGTTCTACCTTGCAAAGCCAAAACGCCGAAATAACTGTTTACTCGAAAAGAAAGCTGGTTCTACTGATTTGAGGAATAATCTGCGCTACATCGGCTAACAGTTAACGATGTATTTTGAGAATCGGATGGTCGGTGATCCTTCAGCCTGCGACAGACAAATATGCGTCGGGGTCGTAATGATGATGTTTTGACGATGTGGTGGTGATGTCTTGACGAAATCAATCAATCAATCAATCAATCAATCAATCAATCAATCAATCAATCAATCAATCAATCAATCAATCAATCAATCAATCAATCAATCAATCAATCAATCAATCAATCAATCAATCAATCAATCAATCAATCAATCAATCAATCAATCAATCAATCAATCAATCAATCAATCAATCAATCAATCAATCAATCAATCAATCAATCAATCAATCAATCAATCAATCAATCAATCAATCAATCAATCAATCAATCAATCAATCAATCAATCAATCAAACAATCGATCAAACTTCTATGGCGCCTAAATCCTCAGCGGACCGAGATCAGAGGCGCCAGGAGAGCACGATTTTTTCATCGACAGTACATTGGCTATCGTGGGATCAGCATTAAATTCGCGTTCTCTGTGGTAGAGTATGACTGTTAATGGTACCATAAAGTCTACGAGGTCTAGGCGTTTGGCGTTACCATAGTGACCGCTTGGACACATGGAAATATGTTTACACATGCCATTGGTCCATTTAAGTTGACTGTGCACGACAAGTAGTAATTAAGAACATAGCCATAAAAGAGTAATAGGATTTGACTCGTTTTGAATAGATCGACAATGATTCATGTATAGAAATGTTAGCACCTTCAGTGCGGGAAATTAATTAATGCTTAAAGCGTTTTTAGCGGAAGTTTTGAACTGATATTTTTAAAAAGCGCGGACATATTTAATTTACGACTGTAATCTCAATTGCAAACGAAGAATAATGGCGAGGTGCAATACCCCAGCAGACACAAGACGTTGAATCAATGTAAATTTAACGTTGGTTCACCGTCTACGACATTGGCCCAGCTTCAGCCCAACACTGGGTATAAGGTTTGAAGATAAAGCAAGGGGGTGGGGTGTTTATAACTGATGCTACACATTGATGCGAACGACTCTCACCCAGATTACCTGTATGTATACAGATCAGTAAGGTAAACATGCAAAATTAGGCATGTCTGAATTAAGTCTGATTCTGCGAAACCTCCAAAACGTGTGTACAAGTTTATTTCCCATTTAAGTGCAGAATATTAACCATGCATTTTTTTTTACCATGATTATATAAGAAACATATGGATGTATCCAGATAAATAATTTGGAATAAAAATAAAACTGCAACTGGATAACTGCAATTGAGCGGAACTTGCAACTATATATATTGAAAATTATTTAAAAAAATAAAATGAATATGTTAATTTAACACTCACATGACAAGCTCATAGTGCTGGATTATGGTTGGTCCATCGTCTATGACGCTGTTCCAACAATAACCCAACACCGGGAGATGTGTCTCTTAATCCTGTACTTATTTATCATATCACGACACATTATTTTTTCTGGGCTGATCATTTATGATTGGGAATTATATGGTTCGACAGGTCCGTGAAGTTTGGTTACTTATTCCTTATTCAAGTTTCCTTTTTCAGAAAAAAATAACTAAAAGTCGTGGATCATCAAAAATAAGGTACAGGTGCATGGCGCCCACCCATCCAAGGTTATTCCCACCGTGACCTTGACCCTGAGATCTCAAGGTCATACAGAAAAATGAGGTAAAAAATCGAGGGTAGCCAGAAATTAGCTCTATCGAGTATAGACATGTCTGAGTAGGTCCCCCCCCCCCCCCCCCTATACTGAGATCAATAAATCCTGCAGGACAACAATGAAAATCATGAAAAGTGCACTCGAGCCCTCTCGAAGGGACATGCTTGTAGTACATGGCCCTCTCAATTCAGCAATATTATTGTATTACAATTTATTCACACCAAGTCCAGTATCCCAGCAAACACGAGGCGTTGGCCCAATGGTGGGCTGATGTTGGCCCAGCGTCGTAGACGGTGGGCCAACATCAGTCTAGCTACCACCGCGCTCACGGAATTTATGTGCAGCGATTATTTGCGAAGTGAGTCTTATTTAGTTTATTGCAGTCAAATGTTTCCGATGTATTCTCATGATTACACAGGACTCATGATGTCCTGTGGTGTAATATGTTCTACCTTGCAAAGCCAAAAGACCGTAACTGTTTAGTACTCGAAAGCTGGTACTGCCGTTTAGCCTTACGCGGCATTCCTATGGTCCATCAGGGATTTTAGGACTCTCGGTGCTTTCTCGGTGTAAAATCGCTAGGACACATTTAGGCGCCGGTAGTTCGGCAAATTATCTGCGACGTATAGGCGAAGAATGGTCGCCATATTGTAGGCCTACCAAGAAATGCTGGGCACAACCAATCCTGGAAATGTCGTTGGGTCAGCCATTGCCGCTGATCGCCGATGTTAAGATCGAATTTTTATATGTCAGATAGTTTGATCAAAGAAGAGCCTGATACGGTTTTTAACACAGTTACACCGCCTTCTAAAAATATGGATCCACCTCGATAATGAAATTGATGTACTGTGCTTCTAATATTTTCGGACACTTGTTTTCAAAAATAGTCACTCAATTTAAAAAGAAATTATCAAGTGTCCTGTATTGCTGATCTATTACGCTTTTAGAAAGTATAGATTTTGCCATTTTATGAAAAATTATCAGGACTTCAATCCATACATGTTTAGCCTATGGTGAAAATAAGTAATTAGAGGGAGAATCATAAATAGTTCTCGATGATCAACGCTGTTCGAATAAAAATAATATAAATCACACCAGGGTACATTGTATCATGTGTTCATCCCGTTTTTTCCTATTGTGCAATGTTTCGTATGTCCACAACCCCACAAACTCTTAGTCACAAACACGTCAGAGGCCATGGGGATTGGTTGTAACTTGTCCAGTGAGAAAATCGCACAAGCTGAGTCTTAGATAATTCAATTACTGCCAAAGTCATATCAGAAGAGTCCTCGGTTGCAGCAAGGGTGCTCTACACAAAAATGTAAAACAAATATACAGATAAACAGGATATATTAAAGATAAGCCTGGTAGAGGGGACGCCGTGTCACAATTTCTCACAGTGACGCAGCTATCACAGTGTCATTTGAAGACCAGAGGATCCAGGTTATTCACTAGCATCCAAGTAGTCCAGATATGAATCTTATAGAGCCTATCTTGGCTCATGTGATGAAATAACTCTGTAGCAACCCTCTAACAACTTTACGAGAGCTACGAATGAGGGTCCACCAGATACGGAATGAAATACCTAAGGATTCCCTGGAGCGACTATATGACGGAATGACCCGTCGTGTCGATGCCTTAATAAGAACAAGAATATATTCAACCAAATATTAAATGTTCAGTAAATTATCTTATTCACAGACAAATTTAGGAATAATTAGGACATTTTTGACAGTGCAGCAGTGATTTAAAAACAATATTTTAAAGAAATAGTGATTATTTAGAAAATGGATGATAATAAAGTATCAAAAACGTTTCATTGCTATTTTTCTTAGTCAATTTAACTCAGGAGGATTGTTTGAGAGTTTCACATGTTATTTCTACATTTCCACCATGATGCAAAAAAAAAGATTAAAATATCCTGTTTTTAACTACCATTTTTTGCTGACCTATTTTTTTAAAAAAAAGATACTTTTCCAAGATTTTCTTGCGCAATAATGATAAAGGATACCAGTGGTAGAGTATGATTGTTACCTTTGAGTCAATGAACCAATAGTACCATAAAGTGTACGAGGAAATAAAATGAATAGGGCTTTAGGCCACCTTTGCGTACATATAGGCTAAACTGGGCCAGGAGAACCTTCTCACGTTTTGTTTTTTTCAAACCGCCGAGACCGGGAACCGAACTATGGCGTGAAAGGCAGCCATGCTAAGCACTACCTTAGGGCCCACGCCCAAAGTGTACGAGGACTAGCCACGGCGCTACCATAGTGACCGCTTGGACACATATAAATATGTTTACACATGCCATTGTTCCATTTGAGTTGACTGTGCACGACAAGTAGTAATTAAGAACATAACCATAAAACAGGAAAGAGTAATAGGATTTGACCCGTTTTGAATAGATCGACGATGATTCATGTATAGAAATGTTAGCACCTTCAGTGCGGGAAATTAATGTTTAAAGCGTTTTTAGCGACAGTTTTTAACTGATATGTTTAAAAAGCGCGGACATATTTAACCCATTAAAGCCCACTGGCAAGTTTTTTTGCCAGTGACGGTTTTGTGTGACGTCACAATAAAAAAAATATTTTAAATGGCTACACAACTTGAACCCGTTGTAAACACCCTTGACGACTTGGTTAACTACATTTTATGCAATTGATAGTTGATACCAACGCTTAGCAACGCTTAAGTTTGTCAGAAAATAGTACCTACAAAATGCTACTTTATCGTCGTGGAAAATACAAATAAGTAGTTTTTTACATATCTTGTAGTAAGTAAGTCAATATTCATAAAGAAACTGTCATGTGTGGTGATTTTCACCATGTAATTGTAATGATAAAAAAAGATTCATACCTATGCATAAAAAGACTAATAATTTACATGGCAAAAAAATTTGCCAGTGGGATAATACATGGTATTATAGTCTGTAGTAATAAACCATTCTGTAAAATGATGCAACGAAATACACTATGTTTGTTATGTAGACTGTCTGGTACTAAATCCCCGAGCATGCTGATATGTTAAGCACATTTCCATCCTTTTCTAATAATAATTGTTTGTCTGCTAAATGACATATACTATGAAGAAATTGCAATTGAAAATGTAGGTACTGGCAAGAAAATTTGCCAGTGGGCACTTATGGTGTCTTTGATTGACATGTATCCTCTCCATGTTTCAATACGCTGCGAGGGATGAGCCAACTACTGCAAAGCAGATCAGAAAGCGAGGAAGTAGATGGTGTCATTAGGATGTGTATGAAATGTACAAGATTTAATGAAAGAGAATGTTAAATCTCCTGGGTCCGTATTTCTCTCATGTTCCCCCACAATCTGGTTGATAGCATGCAGAGGGAGTACAACCTATATTCTCAGCAAAAGGAAAGAAGCCTCGGTGTAGATAAGATGAAGGCTCTAACATTGTTAGGTATCATGCTTCTATCTGGATACAATCGACTACCATATAACAGGCTTTATTGGTCAGAATGAGCTGATATTCACAATTCTCTGGTCTCTGATTCTCTGAGGCAGAACAGGCTCGATGTTATCATAAGTGATCTTTATTTTAGAGATAATACTAATTTGTTAGGTGACAGATAGGCATACTACAAGGTTCGACCGATATTTGAAGAGTTGCCTGAAGTTTTCAAGCAGACAGATGTGGCTGAGGATTCAGCATTGACGAAACCTTGATACCTTATTTTGGTAAACATGGCACAAAGCATTTCATCCGTGAGAAACCAATAAGGCTCAGTTTCAACTTGTGGTCTCCAGGATATACATGTATCACGTAAAACCGTATATTTGCGGGTCTAGAAACACCCCCCTAGTCTCAGTATGGAATAAAATTCATTTATGTATGATACTTCTCGTGGGAGTGGTTACCAGTGTTGGTCACTACATCGACCATATCTAGGGGTACTGGGATGATTGTTAGTAGTTGTACTTGTCACCCTCATCCGGGGAGGGTCATTAGAGATCTGTTCCGTCAGTTGCATGCTGTACGGCATGGTACGGAAGCACTAGTCTACAGCAATCATCCAAGGGAAGCTGCAGCCTCCTCCTATCTGGCCATAATCTAATCGCTGCGCGAAATGCCACGGAGTTTCAGCATTAAATTGCACAGCGAAACCCAAGTCTGGGCATGTCTGGGGGTAGATCGCCTCGACATGCCCAGAACCCCTTATCGGGCGAGCGAAAGAAAACGCTCTCAATAACCCACCATGTCCTATGACCCCCACCCTCACATCATCATCTGTACATCATTCATCTCATTAATTGACAACAACGTTTTTATCGCATTATAATGTCGCGTAAAATACCATTTGTGCCGAAAAGTGACGTAAAGCAATGATTTACTAATACTGCTACTGGTCACAATAAACACATTTCATTGACCCCTCTAAAGCCCACTGGCCAAAAAATTTGCCAGTCCCAGTAACTACTTTTCAAAAAAAATATTTTTTTTTTCAAATTTAAAATTGTAATAATGGTCTAATCGTAGCAATGTATTATATTTTCGACTAGGAGGCTCTGTTTTAAAAAGTTGGGCTTTAATGGGTTAATTTACAACTGAAATGCCAGTTGCAAGTGAATGAATAATGGCAAGGTGTAATACACCAGTAAACACAAGACGTTGAATTAATGTTAGTTTAATGTTGGTTCACCGTCTACGACACTGACCCAGCACCAGCCCAACACTGGGTATAGGGTTTGACAATAAAGCAAGGGGGTGTTTTATATTTCGCAGTATGATCGATAATATGACATGATAATATCTAGATACAGTATACATTATCTGAATATTATTTCTGATAATTATAGTTCACTAGCAGCCAAATCATTTACCCGCTGAGTTATCCTTTCTGAATTTTCACTCACTTCAAGTTGTGCTTCGCTATCGGGCTGGGGCCCTGATGAAGTGGTTAAGACTGCCTGCTTGGAAAGTCGGAGAACGCGGGTTCGAACCCCGCTCTGGCATTCAAGTTTAAAAAAAACGAAATCTTTCTTCTCATTTCATTGTCTCGCTACCGCGACCGATACCGCGACACACAACTTCAAGTGTGTGATAAGTACTCATATATTTTTATTTGTTCAATTTGACACCAAAAATTGGAGTACTCATTTCATTTCCTCCAACGTTGATTTAATATGCTAATATAATGGATTGAAAACGATTATAGTCGTACTTAGCTGTAAAAGGGTTAATATGTCACTCAAATGAGTGGTGCTAGCAGTTGGTAGCTTCATTTATTTGTTTCGAGGAGTGCGTTTTATAACAATGCGATTATTATTATTATATCATTATGTTATTAAGTTTATATTTCATTAGAAGACACGTGTTCAGAAAAACAGGAAACTTTGAGCGTGGCGTTTTTTTTCTGGGACCACAACCATATCGTTACCTTGGATATGAAAGGGTGTATATCGCCACTTTGTAAAGTGGCAGATACACCCTTTCATTTATTTTTAAATAGAAAAGTTGAGCAGCAATTATAGGCCTAATAAAAAAATGTAGTTGGCATATAAACATCATAATTCCATAAAATATCAAGCATGCATACTTTTCATTTTTCATACTTTCAGATAGATGATAGCCTTACAAAGGAAAATAGAATCAGATTCTATTTTCCTTGGCCTTACCAAAGACACACATTGTTAACGTGTTTAATGAAATCACCTTTACCTCTTGGCGTGGTTTGAAAGTTATGATCAAAAACACGATTTGTCTGAGATTTTGGCGGCCATTTTGAACTTGGACGATTTATATGAGCAATGAAGGAAAATTATGCCGACAATGACTTCTGCAACAACAGATTAGTAATATTATAGCGTTTGAATGTATTTTTAGGTCGGCTATTAAGATTTGAATTATTTACAGTAGGCTAGCTTCGTGGCGGCCATTTTGAAAAGAGATAATTTGACGGTGATCGGACTCTATTTCAGTTTGCAGACAGTGATTTTCTACGCATTCTACGGGAAATTTCCTATAAGAATGAGGATGTCTCCATATTCTACTCATGATGTCCGCCTGGAATTTTTTTACAGGCTTTGTTTCGGAAATGGAGTCCCGACTAATAACAATATCATCATCATACAATGAGGTCACAGTATTAATACATATCGCACATTTTGGCGATAGTGGACATTGCATAGTACAAGGACGGATACTGGGGGGGGGGGGGGGGGCACGGGGGTTCCCCTTTAACTCATATAAATACCTTTTTTCAAAATCTAGAAAAAATAATGCATAATATAATTATATTAGATTTCTAGATACCTAGAAATGGTGTATTTAGTATTTCGCATCTGATTTTATATGTATGTTACCTATTGAACTTTCGGTAAATCTGTCCTGTTTCTACCCTGGGTTGTGAGGAATGATTCATTCTGATGCGAGCGCATCAAAGGTGTTTCGATGTTTAGAGACACCTGGTGACTATGCAGCTAAGCAAATACCTAGCAAACACGAGACGCTGAGCCAATGCTGATTTAATGTTGGCCCATCGTCTCCGACTCTGGGCCAACAATAAATCAACATTGGCTCAGCGTCTCGTGTTTGCTGGATATCTCCTACATTATTTTTACTAAACAATACGTTGATAGTACAATAACCATATCAACCTGGTGTCTTAGAAAACAGGTTGGAAATAATAGTTCTCAGATGAGAGATGATCACCCATATCTCTCCAGAACGACATTTCATCAAATTAAGTCTTTATGATGCTTGTGCAGTTTGCAAGATTGTGTATACTTCATTCGCTATGAGTATGAAGTTGGATTTGCAATGGTATTTCACATTTCCATGCCTTACAGTGCACGAGATTCCCAGGTAGTTAAACAGTTTAACAGCGTAGATATTGTTACTTCAAGGCATTATTATATCATCCAGGCATTATAAATGATATTATTACTATTATTGCTACTATATCTATCTGAGGTTTAACTGAATACCAACATTTTCACTCGCAAGTTTTTTATGTTGGTTTTATAATACGCCGACAATCAATCGTTGTCATACATTTACTTGTCAGTGAAGACGAATGTATTTTAATATTGCCGTGCAAAACCAAAAAGCAGTAAATGCTCACTTTTCAAGTGAGCCTTTACTGCTTTCTGGCTTTGCACAGAACAATAGAATGCACGGTAGATTCTATGATTTTCTTACAATATAATATATAATTGTTATTTGCATCATTTGATCCTGGCCTTTTATTCCGTCTGATCATCGTATTACTATTACTTTTTCAGCATCTACATTCTATTGTGTTACGACAAAGACTTCTCGTACCCTTTCACTGCGACCTTCGCTGTAAAGGTGGGCATGAATAGGCGTATTGTGCGGGGCTGTCGCCCAAGCCTCTAATTTGAGAGTTTGTCGCTGTAATTGTACACACCATTATTCTTCGCATCCCCTCGGGACGAATAAGAGGTACTGCCCTATTCACCCTCTGAGCCCTACACCGCTCTGCAAAGCCAAAAGGCAGTATCTGTCAACTTGTAAAGTGAGCAGATACTGCCTTTGGCTTTGCACGCCAGTACTGCCCTATCCACCCTCTGATAGCAACACCGCTCTGCAAAGCCATAAGGCAGTATCTGCTTACTTTCAAAGTGAGCAGATACTGCCTTTTGGCTTTGCACTCACAGGATACACATAATAATGACATGTCAACATTTTTTTTGTAGAGAAGTAGCATCTTTTATTTTTCATTTTTATATTTCTATATGACCTGATGCTTTTTTGTTCTGAAAGGCAATGCTGAAACCATTGAAATGATGTCGTTACACGTAGACTAGATTGGTATTGAGATTGCTTTTATTTTCAGATTCATACAGAAAAAATGTTAGTGAAGCTGAATTGAATAATCAATGTTGACGATCTGTATCGCTGAAGGCATTATCACACAGTTTATATTGGCATTTAGAAAAAAAATCTTACGAGTATTATTATTAACCCCTTCACCCCTAATCAGACTTTTATTTCATTTTATTAGCCGGTCAAATCACAGTTATTGGGAAAGGAATGTTTAAAATCAATATTGCAAATGTTTGCTCTCAAATTAAACGAAAAATTATTATGGTTAATTTTCACTCACTTGAAGTTGTGGATCGCGGTAGCAAAACACAACTTCAAGTTGGTGAAAATTTACATTATTTAATTTTAGAAGTTGAATGTTAAAAAGGGTAACCACCGAGATAAAGTTCATCAAGTGATGAACGTTGATGAGAATGTTCATGAATGGTTCATCAAGCCAGTTCATGAACTGTGTTCATGCACTGTTCATCAAAAACATGACAAATCATGAATAATAATGAATACGCGATGAACTACTTTTTGTTAGGATTAGTTCGTAAAATTCATATAGAGAGTTTGATGAACAGTGATGCATTTTTATGAACATGGTAGGATTAATTCAGTTGATAGCTTGTTCATAACAATTCATGAGAGATAATTTCATGAACTTTGATGAATTATTATGAACTTGCTAAGTCTCAACTTAGCTCATGGTTCGCTCGTTGAAGTTCATGAGAGGTAGTTTCATGAACTTTGATAAAGAAGTTTGAACTTGATAAGTCTTGATTCGATTCATGGCTAGTTCATGTAAATTCTTGAGGGACAATTTCATGAACTATGATGAATTATTATGAGCTTGGCCCAATTATCCTAGTGAGTATGGTGCCAATTACGCAATTGCTAATTATCTAATTAATGAGCATATTAGGACTTCTGAGTTAGATTATCAACCACCAGAATACATCATATTTTATAATAATTAGTTTTTCAGTTTCTGTTCAGCTTTCTGTGAATCCGTGAGGTGAAAGTTATATTTCTTAATTTAAAAAAAAATCATTTTTTTTGTAGATTAATTAGCTTGCTGTGTTTAGGTGAGAAGTAAGATCAGAAAAATAGAATCCCCAATCCAGTATTGTAAAGGTCAAAAGATTTAGACGTAAGTAAAGGATTTTGCATAAGCAATTCAAGAATATTCATGAACATCAACATGAGTTGGATTCTGTGTATTTTTATTTTGTCAAAATGTCATGTACAAAAACTATTGCTTACATTAATATCAAACATTGGTCCAATTCTGCTGAAATGATGTTTACAAATTAGGCCTAGTCGTTTCATTCCCTTTCAGGAGAGATACAACGATGTTCTTTAGATTGTATATGCATATTATCTGTTATCAAATTTGATAAGGTTGTTTTGAATGTAACGAAACCACAATAAATCAATAATTATTCACACTTTTAAGTAACAATATTTTTTTACAAATATTGTTTTAAAAGTAGGCCCAGTCGTTTCTGTTAGTAGACCGCTCCCATTCAGGAGAGATAAAACGATGTTCTTGAGATTTTAGAGGGATCGCCCTGTACTTCAGAGGCTCCAACCCAACCGTCTAAAATAGTAGCGCGCGCCCAGCAAGCACGAAACGTTAAATCAATGCCGATTTGATGTTGGGCCGACGTCGCAGACGGCGGACCAACATGAAATCGGCATTGATTTAGCGTTTCGTGTTTGCCGGTGGGCATCATTTATTCCCAGCCACACACACCCTGTATCGCCGTCCACTTTAAGGTGTTGAACGCTGGCGCGCTCAACACCTTAAAATGAATGGGGAATCCCAAGGATCCCATTGACCAAGAAGTGTGTGAGATTTAGTTTTCCACAATTGCGGTGCATCCCAACTGAATACCAAAAATATCCACAGCGCCCGAGGTGCGGTGTTTACACAGGCCTCTGCTGGATTGAAAACATCAAAATTCCTGACTAATTTAACGCCATGCCCCCTTGATTTATTGCAAGATGCGCAGCGTGATCCCAATAAACCAACTCGGCTTGGGGTCTGGGAACCTCTGATCGTCAAGTTTATGTGCTTCTTTTTCTGGTGCCCACATTGTTTTTTCGACCCCTGATTTATCGGAGGTTGAAAAACTTTGGCTTGTTATACGACCAGAGGTATTTATTTTCCCACTAAGCATATTCAGCAGCAAAAGTAACTTAACCCTTAAAACGCTGCGATATTTATGTATGAACCATGGAGACCGAAGGGTTATTTTCAATTTAAAATAATCATAAATGTCTAAGTTAGCTTTTTCCGCTTCGTTTGAATACCTATGTTATGGGTCTGCGGACATTATGAATATATTGATTCTTTCAGTGCGGGGATCGACTTTAGACGTCGGAATCTGACGTCTACAGACGTCAGATTCTGACGTCTAAAGTTGATCACCGCACTGAAAGGGTTAACCACGTGATCCCGACTGGTACTGACTGCCAAATCCCGCGTTATCTTATCTCTACAATAGGTGGATTTCACAGGGATTGGCTGATCATCTTCCTGCAGGCACTTCCGGCAGCCATATGGCCCGCACAGGGAAACGACGGCATGAAGCTGTGAAAATGTTACTTCGCATCCAATCACAACAGTTCTTATTGAATCTAACGCAGGAGAAGGTCAATGCCGTCGTGTTATCAGTCTTGTGATTGGCTTACCTGAAATAATTCTTGAATTACTGGAAGCTGCCAGCTTATACTAACCCCTAGTGAGCTAATTGGAACATCCGGCCGTGGTCAGCAGGATATAGATGATCCTTTGAATGCTATTCAATTGTTCTCGGTCACTTTTAGTTAAATTATCGTGATTTCTTGCTTTAAATGATTGAAAATTAAACAAACAACAAAATTTCCACAATTTCAAATGCCTGTATGCGAGCAAGGTAATTTTGTATTATGAGCGGCACATGATGGTCCAGTCCATGTGGAATACATTGCAAATCGAATGAAATGTCTATAAAACAACTCAAGTTGATAATGTTTGATGCATTCAAAACACTTGATCTCCTCGTGTGAGCCACAGAAAACCCATTCAAGAGCAGGCTCAGCCTGCTCTTGAATGCTTCTGCGACTCATTGCCGATTTTCAAAGAGTGCTTTAAGCCCCATTGACCATCATTCTGGTGCTGCGTTACAAGCGTTCTCGCTTCCACCATCGTCACATCCAAGTTCCATGCACTCAAAGAGTTGAGAAATGCAGAGGGTGAGAGTTGCATTCATTGGAAGCAGAGCGGACGAGTCATGGATGTGCTGAGCCTAGATCCAGATGTGTATATCTGCAAACGGCCGTACAGGCGATTTAGAGGTGTAAACATATTCTCGACAAATCTAGACGTGAACAGTATTTCGCTAGTAGGCTACATCGTGAAAGACCATATTAGATAAATACACTTTTTTAGGGGGGGGGGGGGGGGTGGTGCGTTTGTTCACTGGAAAACGATTTTGATTTCGTAGTAGAGATACCGTTTTGGTTTAGAATATTCATTGGGAAATGGTTCCAGTTTTTGTTCATTCTGCTCTCATTTTTTTGTTTTAAAAAACCATCATTGCCATTTACGTCGGGATAACATCACTTACCTTGTTTTCGTTAGAACAAGATTCGAATCGTATTTGTTATGGGCATGGCATACAATAATTGTATTTATTTTTTCATTGGATTTTGTCATTCGAAACAGCTACGAAAACTTCGTACATGCCCTGGTAAAATTGCCGCTCATCAATCCAAACATCTGTACCATAGAACTCCCTGGAGAGCATAATAATACCACTGTCTTTCAGCTTATTTTCACCAGAGTGAAGGGAAGTACATGAGGATGAAACGCCTGTCTAAGGACACAACATTGAAACAGCGTTGATATGGGAGAATAATTTCACTGCATGTGCATCAAACAGGGATTGGA
The DNA here is from genome assembly GCA_964017125.1 of Flabesymbios commensalis. Classification (NCBI taxonomy): domain Eukaryota; kingdom Metazoa; phylum Annelida; class Polychaeta; order Terebellida; family Flabelligeridae; genus Flabesymbios; species Flabesymbios commensalis. The sequence goes on from OZ024908.1 coordinate 56,509,313, forward strand.
CCAGCGCGTCAGGCGGCAGCTAAATAACACCATCATGTTCTAACAGCAAGCCACGTTGCCAAAGGGCAAATATTTATATTTAGGCTTTGCAATAATAGCTAGAAAATGACTTCCGCATTACATAAAATCGGCAAATTAATGCCTATTACAACGTTATGTGAGTTAATTTAAGGTGTGGCCCGAGATACTCATTGCAGTGACATATATCAGTCACTTGAATACCAGTGAGCTTACAGGCATCCAAAGCCATTTTTGATTATTTCGTTATACTACGAGCTAAACGTGTTCGTTCGCTTCACGTTAAAGCATTGTGGTATTAATTAATGTGGTGTATTAAAAAAAATAACATGTTTAACGAATGATACAGATGCTGAAATTTGAGAATAATCAAATCTGTATAAAAATCCTGAACTATTTTGATGTTGAGAAAAATACAGGTAATTAGTTGCATAGCTTCAAGTGAATCAACATGTGTCTCCAATCACGTCTGATAAAAATAAAATTCAACCCTCACAGCGCGAAGATTGACTTTAGCCGTCAGAATCTGACGTCTGTAGACGTCAGATTATGACGTCTAAAGTCGATCCCCGCACTGAAAAGAATTAAAATATTTATAATGGTCGTACACCCACAACATAGGTATTCAAATGGAGCGGTAAGAGCTAACTAAGATATTTATGATGATTTCAAATTGAAAAAAACACTTTGGTCTTCAAAGATAATTCAGCGTTGTAAGGGTAAGGTTTTTTTTTAAATTTAAGAGTCTTTTTTTAATTTACTTTCCACACAATCGTGCAACTGAATACATTGCGGGTTTCAGTTGAATGGCTGGTCAAATAAATACATTTTGTTGGGCAAATTAAATAGAACGATGTGAGCTACCCCAATAAACAGCTATGCTGCATGCACACCTTAGGATTAACGTCGTATCTACCACCAAGTTACATGTATTAACCCTTAACCCTTACAGTGCGGGAATCCTTACAGTCAGAATCTGACGTCTGTAGACGTCAGATTCTGACGTCTAAAGTCGATCCCCGCACTGTAAGAGTAAAAATATTTATAATGGCCGTAGACCATAACATAGGTATTCAAATGAATCGGAAAGAACTGAATAAGACATTTGTGATGATTTCAAAAGAATAAAATCCTTTGGTCTCCATGTCTTATACAAAATATTTCAGCGCTTCAAGGGTTAAAGGGCTAATCACGCCCATGGCCGTTTTCAGCATTTTTATTTGCTGTTCAAACAAAAAAATGCATGGGAAATGAGCACTAAATTTGCTAGATTGTCATATGTTTTGACTCAAATTGTACATAATTAAAGTGACTCAATCAGGCTAAAATCGTCAAAAAATCGGTGGTTTTATTTTGGCTTCTTAATATGACCATAATGTAAACATGTCCATAGACTAGAACTGCAAAAGTTTTTAAATTTTTGTGTTGCGCATTTATCAGTTAGGCTAGATATAGACGACGAAATTCGCGTGTCCAAAATAAGAAAAAAAAAGAATTTTGTATATGTTCTACTTAAAAAGAGCACAGCACCGGGATGTACATGTAGTAAAAGTTGGTGAATGGCGAGAAGTCAGAGCACCTTCACAGAACTCAGTTGGCCCAGCAAGTAACACAAGACGTTCCAACAATGTTGTTTTGATGTCGGCCCAGCTTCTACGACGCTGGGCCAACATAAAACCAGCATTGATGCAACGTCTTGCGTTTGTCGAGATACCTCTCATCGCCGGCCCAATCCAAGCCCGTCCACGGGACGTGTTGTAATTCGAAACACGCCAAGCGGCGCAACAGGGCTGGCAAATTCAAGCCAACCTGCTCACTCCGCGCCTATCTCCAGTTCCGGTTTGGACCGCAGCTGCGTGCATTAGCTCTAATGGGAGACCAGCCCGTCAGCTGAATCCACTGAACAAAAAGCTATCAGAGACACGCGTTCACACGCCCATCACCGGGATCTGCTCTAAAATAAAACAGAAGAAACGTCACTTTGAAATGGCAAAAAATTGTAAATGAATCACCCAATCTTCCTTGGTAATTTCTTTGGAAGTTCTTGATAACCTAATATGTTCTAAATTCAACTGGTAGAATAGATATATATTTTCAAAAGCTGTAGTTTAATGAATTGGGCATATTTTCGTAATTCACTTTGTACAATGGCATCAAAGATCTTACATGATGAGATGATCAATTCCCGCTAAAATAACTCTCAGTGCCGCCATCACAATGGACACGACGTTATGGCGACGTTGAAGAAACGTCATTGACGTTGAGTCGACGTGGTAACAAAGTCGTGTGCCTTCAGTGGTATATGTGATGTTTAAATCATCACAATATAAAACAATAGCAGTGAATTATTCAGTGGGAAGTGTCGTAAGTGCATTGAATTTTAAGAACGACTGTTTCTTAGTAGTCAGGAGGCTAATGCACATTTACCTGTAAATTATAAAAGATATTTTTGGGTATCATTTTTGTGTGAATTTGTTCCTCAAGAAGTATTTTTATAAGGAGCCTAGAGATTTTACTCCGGGAACACACTTAAGAATCGATTGGACGTGTGACACAGGAATAGTGGTATTTTAAGGCAGGTGGCTGTTCATAGGAGGTTCATTTGTATAGGGAATGTCATTTTGGGGAATGATAAAGTTGCCTACCATAGGAGGTTGGCTGCTCATAAGAGTGGCTGCTCATAACAGGTTCTATACTGTATGTGTTTTGACAAAATTATTGTCTATTTTGTAAAAAAAGATAAGCAACGTTGCCAGATTTTGCTTAAAGGATTTAATTGAAAAAGGTAAGAGTCACCAATTATTTACATTTAGTCAAAAGTATTGTTTCACATCATACTTTTCGACCGATACGTTAAAAAAGTACAATCTGCAGATGAAAAATGAATGATGTATCAATTATATACCATATTTTTTAACCTTAGGGAATCGATTGTGCTCGATTTCATGTCGCAACAATTACGTCTTGTGCCCAGTGGGTTAGGCATGCTGTGTCACTTCTACGTATTAGTACAGTTAAGTTAAGTTAAGTTAAGTTAAGTTAAGTTAAGTTAAGTTAAGTTAAGTTAAGTTAAGTTAAGTTAAGTTAAGTTAAGTTAAGTTAAGTTAAGTTAAGTTAAGTTAAGTTAAGTTAAGTTAAGTTAAGTTAAGTTAAGTTAAGTTAAGTTAAGTTAAGTTAAGTTAAGTTAAGTTAAGTTAAGTTAAGTTAAGTTAAGTTAAGTTAAGTTAAGTTAAGTTAAGTTAAGTTAAGTTAAGTTAAGTTAAGTTAAGTTAAGTTAAGTTAAGTTAAGTTAAGTTAAGTTAAGTTAAGTTAAGTTAAGTTAAGTTAAGTTAAGTTAAGTTAAGTTAAGTTAAGTTAAGTTAAGTTAAGTTAAGTTAAGTTAAGTTAAGTTAAGTTAAGTTAAGTTAAGTTAAGTTAAGTTATGTTAAGTTAAGTTAAGTTGAGTTAAGTTAAGTTAAGTTAAGTCTTGCAACACTGTTCCACATTTTCTTTGTATTCCTAAAACTTAATCACATGCATATTATTTATATTATCGATACATGTACTTATAGTCCATGTCAAATTTACAACGAAAAATTAGTTTCTTTCTCCTATCTAATTGAGGTATACACATATACAATAATTACAATTATATACATATACAATCAAGGTATATACATAGGGTCCTTGAAACCAATCTACGTGATACAATAGATAACATTTTGACATGGACGCGATACCTTTCTATTACAAACAATGCACAAAGAACCAATGTCGAAAATCTCAAATTCTTTGGGTATACACAGCTATTATACGTATTGCAGAAATGTTTGTCATGACAGCGATATATGCAAACCAACTCAACAATACAGCAACAAAATCATACAAATATTACATGATTCACCAGATGGCGCACTATGTCGGATATACCAAATGTGCCCACCAAACGAGCTTGATGATTTATTCAACAAAACACAGTTGCCATCAGGTCACGGATCGCCTTGTAACTTGTTATTATTTAATTAAATTTAATTAAAACTCTGTTTTGCTATTTATGGAATTTATATATATTATCTTAGGATTACGTCTGAAAAAACATTTAAAATTTCCTTTAATTGATAATGTCAAGTCTTATAGAGTTAGCTGTCCCGATGTTTCGTTGAAATGTGTTTACCATCCTTTATGATTATGATTAACCTTAACTTTTCAGATATTGATCAGATAAATGAAAAAGTTCACTATCTGCCGCAGAGAAAGAGCGATATAGAGAGTTCTGATGAAAATCACTTACATTTTTCAAATATTGGTACATGTAGGTTTACGATTTTTGTGGAATTGCGACAAATGATGATGCTACAGGAGAAAGATTAAGTCATTAGTGTATGTTTGATTGTTGCCATGAATAAATTCTTAAAGCGTTGACATATTTTATATAAACCATAGAGAACAAAGGGTTTTTTCATTTTGACATCATTTTAAATGTCTTACTTATAATATAGCTCTTTCTGCTTCATTTAAATACCTATGTTATGGGTTCACAGCTATTATAAATATTTTACTCTTTCAGATCGATTTCTGCCGTCTAAAGTCGGTCCCCGCGCTGAAAGGGTTAATCAGCTATAACGCTATGTATGTATGCTTGGGCTTGGATATTGTGTACTTTTTAGATTATCTAATTTACTTGATATTATTAAAATAAATATGGTGATATTGTATTATTGTTAGTGTATTATTGGGTGTTTTTGTATACGTGTACCGTGTTTTGTGTATGTTAATAGGATATATGTACGTTTATGCATATATGGGCTTGAATATTCCGTATCTAAAAGTTATTGTTTATGTTTCTAAGGTTTCAAGAATTTCTTTTTTTGGCAAGATATCGAATGAGCTCACATGACTCAAACATGGAGAAAGGACGATACAATAATCAGATAACTCCAATAAATTAGCAAATGTGCACAATGTGCGAATTAAACGAAATCGATGATGAAACACTACTCCGTCTTCACTGTGATTCTATGAACAAAGAACGCGAATTATTGTTTCATTCTACAGCCACAACTAAGAAAATACAGCGGGAAAATGATACGTTTCTTCGAATTATGACATCTAGAAACATAACAGTGGTGACATCAATAGCTCAATTTATCTACCCTTGTTTTAAACAAATTAAAAGTTAAAAATACTGAAGATTTAACCCTTTAATTGCCGGTGCCTCATATATTCTGGTTTTCATTTTTTATCAGCACATTAAGTACGACCTTTTAAACATGTTAAAGATAAAATGTGACATCAATCAGCAATATTTGAAAACAGTTGACCTCCATTTTGTAAAATCTGAATTCTTTTCACTCACTTGAAGTTGTGGATCGCGTCAGCGAGGCACAACTTCAAGTGGGTGAAAATTCAGATTGAATAATTTTGCGGTTGAAGGGTTAAGTTTGTCAAATCATTGTGGGGTAGTAGATCGACCATATTATCATACCTTCATGATCTGACTTAAGTGTTATCACATAAGAGGTGGCTGGTGCTCTCGGATTTTTTTCTTTGACCGTTTAGGGCCGTTCAGTGACGTTTCCATCGTCTTTGTTTACAGACAAGGTGAGCCTTATGGCGGAATTCGGAGATGCTAAGTCAGCTGATATTCTCTATGAGGACTTACTAGGTCGTGATTGAAAATAGCCTTTATTAACCATTAGTAAAGGTACCCACATTGAAAAAAATATATGTTTTATTTGTGTTATTCTATATAATTGTTAAAACAGTCTAAACTAGATTTTTTGTTTTAAACATGTTTAGATTTAGTTTTTTATATGATATATTTCTATTTCTTGCTAAATATGAATAACAATTGTGTAAATAGGGCGTTTCTGTGTTGAACGTCACAGATTTCGTCACATTATATATGCACAAATTTTCATTTATAGTAACATTAAAAGTACCAGTTCACATGTACACACCATTTTCAAAAATAAGTTGATACAATGAAAATATTTGTTCCCATGATAACCTGATAAAATAAATTCACACGATGTAAGGTTGATTTTAGCTTTTTATATATGTATATAAATATATGTATATTTTTATATATATATATATATGTATTAAGAATCGGGAGTTTTTAAACCGTCACTGTGATCTGAAGGCCAGCATACTTGAACACACTAGCCTGATAGCTACGCCGTATTCACCAATCGCACATACATTGGTAAATTGTGTACTGTTCTCAACCCATTGTATTTAATCCTAAGACTAAGTACAATTTTTATAAAAAGAAAACATTGGTAATTTCAATTCACTTGACACTTCAAGACATTTTGCAACCTAACCTAACTGCTACTAGTATCTAATACTTCTGTGTTTGTCATTCAGGTGGCAGGATATTGTCAAAAGTTCAGGTAAGGAAGAAATATAGTATGATGAAATGCGTTTAAAATCACAGTATTTACAGTAAAGTACAGCTGACATGCAAGGTTCCGGCGCGCCCACAGGTCTGTCCACAGCTTCGATAATGTATCGCATTGTTAAATAATGCCTTTCCATTTAGATAGATTAAGATAAGTTTATCCATTATTAACACATGTAAAACTTACATACATTGGTGCAGTATAAGCTAATATTATTTATTTATATTAAACTTAGCGAATTGATCATGCAGCTTTGATTAGTATGATACGTAGTCATTCTATTGGATGTCAGGTTAAACATATGGGCTGGACCTGTGATGTTTTATACTAATAATTTATTAACAACATGTAGAAATGAAGTGCTCTATAATCTTTATTAAACACCGAAATCACCTTTTAGGAACTGCTAACTATTGGTAATGAGCTCATCACTTGTATTCTAGCTTGCATGTTGAAAAATGATGTTGGCAATGTATGTACCTATAAGCTACAATGTCCATGTGTGAGTGCCATATCCTGCGTGAATGACATAAATAATTATTATGCGTCATCATGCCATTATTATTGTTTTTTACGTTACATTGTTATGTGGAACAACTACAAGTCACCTGTTTCTATATTATCCATATTTCCTGATCTGCACTAGCGTATTGCCACTTATCACGACGGCTGTTGTTCTCGGAACTTTTTATTTGGCCAATATTATCATGATGATAGGGCCGTTTACGTCGCCTTTGTTATGAGACGATGTAAGACTTCAGAGATGCTAAGTCAGCTGAGTTTCTCGATGAAATCGGTAATGATTTTTACCATGGCAATCCCGATTACGTAGTATTAACCCTTTAACCGCCGGTGTCGCATATATTCCGGTTTTCATTTTTTATTAGCACATTAAGTACCAACTTTTAAACATGTTAAATATAAAATGTGACATCAATCAGAAATATTTGAAAACAGTTGACCTCCATTTTGTCAAATCTGAATAATTTTCACTCACTTGAAGTTGTTGATCGCGTCAGCGAGACACAACTTCAAGTGGGTGAAAATTCAGATTAAATAATTTGGCGGTTAAAGGGTTAAACTAGGTCGTGATTGAAAATTATATGAACTGTCACTAACCAAAAGGCAGTATCTGTTAGTAAAGTGAGCAGATACAGCCTGTTGGCTTTGTAGTGCGCGGCAGAAAAGTCCCGCTGCGATATTTAAATCACGCCTGCTCATCAGATGTCAACTTTGCATGTCATATACCCGGCAACGCAAGACGTTGGATCAATGTTGGCCAGCATTGTAGACGGTAGACCAACATTGACCAACCATTGGGTCAATGGCCTCGCTTGTGTCTCATGGTATATAACACATAAACCTTCATAAATCACAGTATAACAAGATGATAATTGTATTGGTGTACAGCGTTTATGCTTATACAGCTTTAACAAAAATTATTGATAAAGTGAAATTATATTTAAAAAATCGTAAAATAGTACAACAATATGCAGAACAATAAATCCATATTGTAACATAAAAACATAGCGACGCATCTGGAAATTACGTCTAATTTAATAAATAAAAAGCAGATAGTAGTAGTAATCTTGTGTTAATCTTGAACACAGCACGTTTACCGGTAATTTTTTATCCACTAAAGCGCGAAACACACCAACGCGATTGCCAGCGCGACGTCGCGCTGACAATCGCGTTGGTGTGTGTCGCGCTTATATATAATCGAGTTTTCCCCAAACTCGATGTAAACCATAAAAATCTAAGCAAGTGTGTCCGTTTTTTGTGTCTCACCCATATCCGAGCTACAATACTAGGCGTTTAACCCTTAGAACGCTGAAACATTTTTTTATAAACCATAGAGATCAAATATTATTTCAATTTGAAATCAAGGTAAATGTCTTAGTTTGAATTTGAATACCTATGTAATGGGTCTAAGCCATTAGAAATATTTTACTATTTCAGTGTGGGGATCGGCCTCAAACGTCTGTGACGTCTAAAGTCGGTCTTTGTGCTGAAAGGGTTAATAAGAATAATATGGGTTTTTCATATCATTTTATTGGATATACGTGCTTGATATATCAATTTATTCAATATACAGACGCAATAATTTAAAATTACATGTTACATAGTTTCACTTAAAATTACAAGATTTAAACAGAACATTTTCTTGAATAATAAAAACTATATAATTATATATATTGTCATGATTGAGTGTAAACTTTAAAGTCCTCACAGAGTTACTTACATTGATGTAAACACAGGTATACTGGTAACATAATAAAGTATTCCGTGGCACGTAACATAAAGATGCTCATTCTTGGTGGCACTGACAACACTTTCTTGATTAGATAATTAGAGAACAGTATTATTTATTTAGGGCGTAAAAATAAATCGCAACACGCCTGAAAAATATTTTTGTGTCAACCATAGAGACAGAAGGTTTTTTTTCCATATGAAATCTTCATAAATGTCTTAGTTACCGTAGCTGTTTCCGCTTTGTTTGAATACTTATGTTATGGGTCGACGGCCGTTATTGATATTTTAATTCTTTCAGTGCGGGGAGCGACTTTATACGTTAGAATCTGATGTCTACGGTCGATCACCGCGCTGCTAGGGTTACCAAGAATAATTTGTGTTTTTATATCATTTTAATGGATATACGTGCTTGATATCAATTTAATCAATAACCAGACGCAATAATTTAAAAATACATGTTACATAGTTTCACCTAGAATTACAAGATATAACATAGCATTCTCTTGAATAATAATAACTATATAATTATATATATTATGATGATTGTGCATGCAGTGTAAACGTTTAAAGTCCTTGCGGAGTTACTTACATGAATGTAAACACAGGTATACTGGTAACTATTCCGTAGCGCATATCATAAAGATGCTCATTCTGACAACTCTTTCTTGAGTAAATAATTAGAGAACAGTGTGATTTATTCAAGGCGTAATTCGCCTCACGCTTAAAGTCATTGGTTTAACCCTATTACAACGCTGAAATATTTGTGTATAAATCATGGCGAACAAATGTCAATTTGAAATCATCATAAATGTCTTAGTTCACTGAAACGGTGAACGGTCATTGAATGTTGTCACAAAATGCACATAGAAGTTATTAGCCCTACAGCATCACAACACTGAAACATTTTTAAACCATGAAGAACATAGGGTTTTTTCAATTTGAAATCAGCTTAAATTTCTTAGTTGGCTCTGTGCACTTCATTTGAATGCCTATGTTATGGGTCTACGGCCATTATATATAGTTTTACTCTTACAGTGCGGGACAGACTCTAGACGTCAGATCTACAAGCGTCAGATTATGACGTCCAAAGTCGATTCCCGCGCTGAAAGGGTCAGGTGAACCTTCTGAGGATGTTGAGATGTATCGGAAACCTTCTCGACACAGGATTCGTAATTCAAGCCCTGGTGGTCTGAGGCCGAGCATAATTATTTAAATGCGTTGCATTTACAAATAAATAATTTATAAATATTACAGATACCGATCCCACGAAACAAGGGATGAACGATAGATGCTGACCCTTTAAACGCCAAGTTATTTAATTAGAATTTTCACCCACTTGAAGTTGTGTCTCGCTGACGCGATCCACAACTTCAAGTGGGTGAAAATTACTCAGATTTGACAAAATAGAAGTCAGGATTTTCAAATCTTCCTCATGGATGTCACATATCATCCATAGGGCTAATTACATGTTCGAAAGCTGGCATTTTCTGTGCTAATGAAAAATGAAAAACCGAATATACTCGGGAGAGGCGGTTAAATGGTCCACCGTTCGCGACGGCTCACCAGCATTAAACCAACACCGGGCCAACATCTCCTGTTTGCTGCGATGCAGTATGATTTGTCTGTTCGCATTTGTGTGGGCGGAGTCAGTTTAGAGGTCCTGCCACCGTGAAAAATTGAAAAGTGTATTATTTTAGAGGTCCTGCCACCAGAGTACTGTAGCCCACAGTGAGATGAGCTTTGTCCTGATTTCTCATGGTCCTCAAATAATCAAAACGCTGCCGCTGAAGTGGAGTATTAATGTTCAGTTGTTTGTAGAGATTCAGTAAGCCTTCACTTCGAGCGTTCTCCACAATGGCGTCAGCGTCAGCCTTAGATTTAGACCTAATCAAGTTGGCCGAGGCTGTAGAATTCTGGGCGATCTGCTGCATTTGATTTTCAATGTCCACCACCTGCAAATGTTTCTATATTATTGGCAATCTTCAATAGCGCGGATTGCACCCGCCCTGCAAAGCCAAAAGGCAGTATCTGCTTACTTTTCAAGTAAGCAGATACTGCCTTTTAGCTTTGCAGAACAGCATTCCCATCATTCCAAATTCACGTTACTGAGGCTAAATAGCGTCTACTTAATGCGCAAATTAACGCCTTTCTCTGATCTGCAAAACTTCGTACGGAAGTACTAATCAGTTAATGTATAATAACGCATTGAATCACGGTTATGAAACTCATTGAGCATAACCCAGCAGGCACAAGACGTTGGAATAATGTTGTTTTATTGTTGGCCCACCGTCTACGACGCTGGTCCAACAATAAAACAACACTATGTCAACGTCTTGTGTCTGCTGGGTAATGAGCGATATTTGTATCCATGTATTTATAGCAGCCCGTAAAGGATTTTTTTGAAGTTACAGTTACATTCTTATAAAAGTAGATGGGTCGCCATGATTCGCTGAATAAACATTGTGGGTGCACAATACAATGGCACTCATGGTCAACGTCCACAGGAGTGGGGTACGCCGCAATGTAAATATTATAGTTCAGTGAAGCATAACGACCCAACTGTTGCAAGCTATCCCATTAACTCACCTTCTCTTCTGTAGATTTCCTCACGAGAAGCGCTTTCTGCTCGTATTCGGCTATTTCGTTTTTCTGAAACTCTACGAGCTGTTTGAGAAAGTTGTCTTTAAGCTCGTGGGGAATATCAAGGTACTGCAGCTGAAAATAGCGTACATCAGCATAGAGACCATAGTCTTCTTCTGTACATCTATCTCGCTGCTTGCAACCCTCAACACAGTTTCCGTCTGTAACATTAGAAACATACTGTATATATTTATGCCATGTATATTTTAACAGATCGTGATGTCCTTGAGCCGTATTATCCAATGTGTAGGTGTAATAACGCTACATCTCAAATCTAGCACTGGCATTGGTGTAAGTTATCAAATATTTCTTTGAAAACGTACGGTTATCACAGGCGAATCAGGGGCGTTCGAAGGGTGGAGGGGTTGTTTCTGACCTTCTTTCCAAACATGAACTTGCTGAACATCGATTAAAATTGCAGCATGTGACACTTAAAATTAACTAGGCTAGTGCCCCGGCTATTTTCATTCATCTGAAGCTGGTAATGACGTGAGCAGTCATAACTTAAAATGAATGAACACTTCCATGGCTCAATTCATCCCGCAAAGAGCTATGTAATCGTAACTAGACACACTTATCGGTTTCAGTTTATTATAAATTTACTGGTAGACGTTTAATAATGCAGGGTGAAATCTAGTCCGCTCGTTTTTCGACCAGATAATCCCACCTGGAAACAATTGAAAAAAGGAGGGGCAGTGACTATAATAAAAATACTTTCAACACAACTAAATACTCCGCGCTGAAATTATTAATGCATCACGTTAGTTGGAATGGTAACGTTACACACTTTTAGTGCAGTCTACGGCGCAGCAGATGCCACCGAGGCGTTTCTTCACATCTTCGAACATGCCCTCCTCCACCTTGGGACGTTCACGAAACAGCTCCCTGACTTCGTATCTCGTTGCTGCGTCCTATCATCAGACAAAATATGTAGTAAATCCATTTTGGCGTTATTTAATTACCCCTGCAGATTTGAGCTGTGAAATTCCAAGTAATTCCTAGTCACTTGAAGTTGTGGCTCGCTGCCGCGATCCACAACTTCAAGTGGCTAAAAATTACTTGGAATTTTAAAACTTAAGTTAAGAAAAATATACATGTGGCACAGATCTGAGGGATATTTGGCTTTTAAAAACTATATGTAGGTCGCTACGTGCGGAAGAAAACATGGAAATATCATTTCTGTCGACATCAGTGCTCTAAGGGCATGGTTAAGGAATAGAAAACTATGGTAATAGCAATTCAGTCGCTCAAAGGCAAATAACAGTAGCTGATTACTTTTCAAGTAATCGGTTACAACTGTTCGCCTTCACATTACGGAATCCCCGTCATTTTATTTCCAAAACAGTACTATTAAGCCGGATGTTACAAAATATTATGAAAAAACACAATAATTGATGTAAGACAAAACGTAGTATGCAATATCTTAAAGGTCAAACTCATGCGATCGCGACAAATATTTATTGAAATAGTAAAACTTAACTCTTACAACAATGAAATATATTTGTATAAACTATGAAGACCAAAGGTTTTTTTTGAAATTTGAAATCATCATAAATGTCTTAGCTAGCTATTTCCGCTCCATTTGAATACCTATGTTATGGGTCTACGACCAATATAAATATTTTACTCTTTCTGTACGGGGATCGACATTCTGACGTCTAAAGTCTGTCCCCGCGCTGATAAGAATAAGCGAAATCGAGTCTTATCTACCTTGAGTGCATTCAAAGCGTTGTTTTCAATGATATGCTCGTAGTCGACGTCAAAGCGATCGTGCAGCTCTCCAATGCTGTCCTCCTTCAGGAAGTACTGCAGTTGACACGTGATGTCCACCTGTAAACCCGGATTAATAGAATATAATTGGAACCAGCAACGTTGTTTCAATTACGGGCCAACGTCATACGTTGTCCCATAGTTTTGCCCACTTTTTCAGACCGGATCGTGTGAGCTGACTTATAATCCACATTTCGTCCCCTTGGATATGAAAGGGTGTATCTGCCACTTTACAAAGTGGCAGACACACCCTTTCATATCCAAGTGGACGATTTATAAAATATTTCATATTCGTAAGTCACATCACTCGTTCCCTAATTAAGGTATTATAATTATACAATGTGGCCAAACAAATTATTATGACACTTTCTGAATTTGCCGCAGAATAAATTGTAAATCTGTTGAAATAATTCTCTATTTAGATCCCTCAAATTGACCCAGAGCTACAATGAAAAGCCAATGTGAATAAATGGCCTCAGATCAAATTAACGTATAATATAAGGAATATTTTGGATATGAATTTAGTGATAATGGAAGGTGAAGAAACAAAATAATGCAAATGATTATTATGGCTTCAAATCAACTGTATACGTACTAACGTCATGGTACAATATTAGACGGGGCTTGCTCTTAAACTTGGTTACTCTAAAAATAACTGATTTTATTATATTTTAAAATCTAATATATATTAATCATGTTGTAATAGTGGGATGGTAAATTTTAAATTATGCGTACATCAGCAATATATCGTCCACTTGAAAGTTGAAATTGTGCATGTGCCACTATACTAAGGGACATACACATATCATTTCACACCCAAGGGGATGAAAGGGTGTATCTGTTACTTTGCAAAGTGGCAGATACACCCTTTCATAACCAAGGGGGAGATATGTAATGGATTACCGCCAGTTTGTCCCTTGACCAGACGCTGATATTTTCGAATTTCAGGATATTTGCGTCGGCGTTAAATTTGAGGAATTCGTAATCGGGTCCGATGGCGTATCTTCCCATGTCGTACACCTCATCTCTGTCAACCTTACCAGTAGATTTCTGCTTCCGCAATCCATACTAGAAGAAAAGAAGATTACATAGTTTGCTTATGCATACTATTGTCAGAATACAGCATAGAAATATTGTTAGCAGTGGTCAACGTGAAGTAAAATGATAGTAAAACAGAAAGTACATTTAAATACAATGCTTGCACAAGTAATTTTAAATAGTTCCCAATTAGAGATTCCAAACAAGACGTTGAACCAACGTTGGTTCAACATCTTAAGTACGTCATGTTGATCTCATGCTGGTCTTAGGCCACCTTTGTGCACATGTAGGCTAAACTGGGCCAGGATATGCTGTCCATGAAGTACTATATCTAGGCAGACAAAATGAGTTTTAAATAATTATAAAAGGAACTACCAGTCCTTTTAAAATACGTCATAAATTCTTTAAATTATTGCTGGAAAAATGTGGGAATGATGATACATCTTGTTTACCTCAAAATATTCAACTCCATCAAACGTTAGGGGAAGTAGTATAACCAATAGTAATGCAGCGACAGCACATACAGCAACCGATAGGAAGATGATTTGTTTTTGGTCAGGATGGTTCATTATTCCTCTGCGTAACCGTGAAAATCATGAACATAACATTATAGCAAAGCAGTTTGTCTCAGTAATATTTTAACAACAACATATAAAATTCAACTAGGCCTATTAATCCACCATCATTGACTAGGAAAGTTATATTTCTTCGACAACCTAATTAAAAATAGGCGGTGGGCAAAAGTCCCTATAAAGGTGTTTTAGCTGATAAAGTAAATATTCTCTGTATAACGGCAGTAAAACAGTACAACCAGACATTTGATTATTTCACGATGTGACCTGTTTTATACTTATACGCTAAGCCTATATCACAAGCAATCCTATATTATCTGATTTTTATATTGTATAATAGCCCCCGCGTACTTACATATACAAGTATTCTAGCTGATACACCTAGTCAATGTCTATGTTGGCAGTGTGGCTATGTACCAGTAAAGCAGTTTATTTGCTGTACATTGTATTTAATTTATTGTTACAATTATTTAGCACGGCAAGAAATATTTGCCATGTATGATTCCTGTAAACCCACAGCAAAATTATGAAGTCACACATCATATATCTAAATATCAGATAGCAACACATAGGCCTACCTATTTTCTGTTCTGTTATGCTCTGTTGGTTCTTGTTGTGTTCTGCTAGTGAACACTCCTCCTAGTGGAGTATCAGGCTGACGGAGTGTTGCTGCTCGGAAGTTTACTTCAGGTAGCGAGGTGTGCTTTGAAGGCATTTACTGGATGACCTATCTCTTCTGGCAGTTTATTCCTGTTGTGTACCGTTCTGCAGTATACACCAGCATAAGTATATTATATCGATAGTGTAGGCCTATACCTGATGTGGCTAAGTATCCAGTATTTGTACAACGGCAGGTTTAACATAATTATATAGCTACTACCTACATGTATTAGCATACAGAGGTGGTAAAGTTGAGATTAGTCTGTTAAAATATGTTTTTTCTTGACGCGGATATTCCGCGGTGGCTGGTCAATTTAATACAGTGAACAGCCACAATGCGTTTTGTTATCACGCAACCCAGACGATAATCAATAGCAGCGCCAGTCATGCGAGGAGTCACAACCAGGCAACTGGAGCGAGTCGGGCATAAACAAAGACTCCGTATGGAAATCCTGCTGATCTCTCATGCAACAATAACAGACGTCCCAGTAAACATGAGATGTTGAACCAATGTCGGATCAATGTTGGGCCAGCGTCTGCGACGCTGGCCCAACATTGATCCGACATTGGTTTCAACATCCCGTGTTTACTGAACAGTATAGTCTACACATGACACATAACAGGTTCATAACTAGTGAGATTATTGACAGGTGTGCGGTGGGAAAAACCAGATACCTCAGCAGTGACGACGGCGCCATATTGTTGGTTCTCAATGTGAACACCTTGAACAAGTAAGCAAGCTATTTTTGTACTTCAAACTATTATTTATAGCATTTTTGAACTAGGATGTGCGATCTCTGTATAAGGCGCATTTTAATTTGATTGATTCACTGCTGTTGCCTCATCATGTTCATAGGGTGATGATTTAAGCATTACATATCCCACTGGACACATGACGTTGTGGCGACGTTGAATCAGCGTCAATGACGCTGATTCAACGTCGCAACAACATCGTGTCTTGTGGGATAATTCTATCAAGATTACTCACTGGGCACATGTCGCTCTCACAAAGAAAGCTCATGGAGGTTATTTTCCTATGGCAATTGAAAATGGGAAGTGTTTGTATGGACTGTGCAGCAAAAAAGCTTCCACGTCATCTTCTCTGTGTCTATATTATTACCGCTATGTCGGGCGTAGGGGCTTACCTGATACCCCAATTTGAGACACAAAAAGTCATGAATCTGCTTCAATTCTTTCGAAAATGATATTATTTTTATTGTTCCTCCTTGGAATATAGCGACCATCTTGAATTTTACTCATGGGACAATGTCTAGGGTGCTTTCATCTGAATAATATGTATGAATAACCATGAGAAATGAACTAAACACCAATACGTTTGAAATAGTATATTTGAGCACTCTACAACAAAGTTTAATATTGTTATAGGCGGCTTTGGGGTAAACTGCTAAAAGTGCAATAGATGGATTACTTCCCGTGTATGTAAATGTGCTCAGCGCTATATTGGATCCAGGTGGTTCCCGGTCTCGGCGGTTTGAAAGAAACAAAAATGTTTCTTCCCCATCCACGTGTGAAAGTCAGTATTGTGGGGAGCCTCCGTGACCGAGAGGTAGCGTGCTCGGCCTCAGACCGCCAGGGCTCGAATTTCGAATCCTGTGTCTGGAGGACAGTGTCATCTCAATCATCTCACCATCCTCAGGAGGTTCTCCTGGCCCAGTTTAGCCTATATGTGCACAAAGGTGGCCTAAAGCCCGATTCATTTCATTTCATTTGGATCCAGGTGAAATCCCTAATGATTGGCTTTTAGGTAAGATTATACCAATAAATAACAATTCACCCAACGACCCAGCAAACTACAGAGGTATAATTTTATTAAGCTGTCTGGGGAAGTAATTCACGTCAATTATCAATAATCGACTCTGTGAGACTGTACAAATAAACAAAAATCAAGCAGGGCTCAGGCAACACCATAGTATTCTGGATCATATATTTACTTATATAAATATATAATTATTGATATATATTTATTTAAAGAAAAAACTGTTTTGTGCTTTTATTGATTATAGTAACACGGAGATACATTATCCCTAATGCTATTTTCTATTTTTATTTGTCTGGAATAGGTTGTGAACAATTCCATTTTTTTGATGCACAAATTGCAAACTTTGTGAGGATTAATGTTTTGTTATACGCCTACGACACAATTATGTTAGCTGATTCTGTAAAAGGCTTGCCAAACGCATTGAATTCTTTATATCAATATTGCAAAGAATGGAGCTTACTTGTGAACGGAAAGAAAGAAAAGTCATGATATTTAGTCGAAAGAAACATTCCGGTAACGTAAAATTTACATTAAATAAAACAGTATTAGATATTGTAGACGATTTTAAATAACTATCTGTCACTTTCAGTAGAGCGGGTACCTTTAAAAAATGCAGAGATTATATGTATAAGAAGGCACAAAGATCCATGTTTAGTTCACCTAAAAATATACAATTAAAACAGTTACCTATTGATGTTCAACTGCAGCTATTTGATTCTGTGATTGCGAAATATGGGGATTTGAAATCTTGCTATTATAGACAAAGTATATTAACAATATTTAAAATACACCTTGCATTTGAAAAAGAGCATCCCACTATGTATGATCTATGGCGAGCTTGGCAGACTCCCAATTGAACGTGAAATAATAAAAAAAGAATGATCAAATTCCGGATGAGGCTAGTCGATGCAAATAACAACAAATTGTCAAACAAAATTTATCAAGTTTTATCCAATTCCGGATGAGGTTAATCGATGCAAATAACAACAAATTGTCAAACAAAATTTATCAAGTTTTATTAACTATGCACGTAACTAATATTTACTCCTCCAAGGTCCATGACCTGCACCATAGAAAACATTTTTAATTCATGCGGACTTACCTATATTAGGCTACAACAATGTAAATAGTCATATATCTGGATGTCACATATCCCGTGCATTACCCTTCCGGGGGGCTAGACTATAATTATAATATGTCCCATATATTAACTGTCTGATGGCTAGAGCGACTATATTTTAAAACAGAATATTACAGATCAATTCATTCAAAGATAGACGTCCGAGATCAATAATTCTCATAAAAACTGATAAATGTATTAATTATGAATTACATAAGCATTTGGCTTTGAAAAAATACTTCCATATATCTTACCGTATCCAAACTATTTTATTTTTGTGAAATTCAGAACTTGTAATCATAAGTTCCCAATCGAAATTGGTAGATATTCAGATACTCCCAGACAAGAACGATTTTGTAAACTGTGTGATCAAATATGTATTGGTGATGAGTTTCATTATATGCTCGAGTGTTCAAAAGTAAAACCGTTGAGAACCAAATATTTACCATCCGTATATACAGCTCGGCCCTATGTCTTAAAATTTGCTAATCTTTTAGGCTCAGATAATTACCGAACGCTTATTAGTTTGACAATTTTTTTTGAACATCTGTATTATACTTTAGGATGCATTGTGGTGCAGATACTTAATATAATCTCACTTATGTGGTTCTGCACTAAATTATCAGATTATTTCATGTAAGTACGCGTATATTTATTGTTTAAAATTAATTGTAGGCCTACATGAAATCATAACACATTTCACCACGACCTTCCCACCCTGTAGCAAAGTATTAGTTTGGGGAAATACAATTTGTCTTGTCCTTACGCCATTTTGAAAATCGTGTTTTTCTTCATTTTCTCCAGCTGAGACATTTTGGCTCAGTTAAGACTACACAGTGTTCACATACACACGACTGTAAAGTGCTGCGCGTGTACAAATATAGTTATTTCAACACTGTGGAAACTGTTTTGAAAATGTTGAAACTAATTGTACAATATTTAGACTAATTAAGATTAAATTTATTTGTTTCTACTATTTTTCTAATTATTTTTAAATAATTTATTTAAAATTAGAAGACAATGAACGAATTTTCAAATTATTCAAAAATTTTTATTCCCGGCTCTTCTAGTCAACACGTTCCATGTAATTCCATTATTATGTAATGGCATACGAAATCAATCAATCAATCAATTCACGTTCGTATCGTATACGTATTCGTGTAAATGTGAACGTAGCTATATACTCGGACTGCAGCATGTCTTTAGGCAACAGGACTGCAAGAATATGTTAGTGTGATTAGCTTTACCATTCAGTTTTTTTTCAATAATTGAAAAGTGTATTATTTTAGAGGTCCTGCCACCAGAGTACTGTAGCCCACAGTTAGATGAGCTTTATCCTGATTCCTCATGGTCCTCAAATAATCAAAACGCTGCCGCTGAAGTGGAGTATTAATGTTCAGTTGTTTGTAGAGATTCAGTAAGCCTTCACTTCGAGCGTTCTCCACAATGGCGTCAGCGTCAGCCTTAGATTTAGACCTGATCAAGTTGGCCGAGGCTGTAGAATTCTGGGCGATCTGCTCCATTTCATTCTCGATGTCCACCACCTACCAACAATAATACAAACACTGAAATATCGAATTTACTCTTTACATTTTAATTTATTTTCAGTGTGGGGATCGTCTTTAGACGTCAGAATCTGACGTCTAAAGACGATCCCCACACTGGAAGAATTAAACATTTTAATAATGGCCATAACAAAGGTATTCAAATGAAGCAGAAAGAGCTAACTAGGATATTTATAATTATTTCAAATTGAAAAAACCCTTTTGTCCCCATAGTTTGTACAAACATATTTACCTCAGCGTTGTAAGGGTTACCTTGTTCATTTGATTTTAATTGCATCCGATATTAACTTGTGAAAAACAGTTTGAAAGGCGTTTTCCGCACTGTGAGAGAAACTAAGATTTAGTTGCAGATTCATTTATACATGTATGATCAAAACAACATAGATCATTCATGATAGTTCATAAAAACTGATAGTTCTCGAAGCAATTTTTAGATTAGGCGTACACCCTATATTTCAGGTGGGGTGAATAGAATAAGATCACATTAATTCATATAACAAATATGTAAAGTAAGTGATGGTAACACAATGCCGATAAATTCGATAACAATTTTTCTTACAGCTCTTAGCATTAGGCATAATTATATGGTTTCAATCTTGCGTCAGAACGCCATGCTCTACTTCCTCAACTCACCTTCTCTTCTGTATTTTTCCTCACGAGAAGCGCTTTCTGGGCGTACTCAGCTATTTCATTTTTCTGGAATTCCACAAGCTGTTTGAGAAAGTTGTCTTTAAGCTCGTGGGGAATATCAAGGTACTGCAGTTGAAAATAGCGTACATCAGCGAAGAGACCATAGTCCTCTTCTGTACAGTTCTGTCGTGGCTTGCAATCACTCACACAGTTTTCATCTGTAATAGTGAGCACACGCAACTTAGGAAATATCGTTTAACCCTAGACTTATAATTTTTTATAGTTCCACACCCTCGTCCTCAACATTTTGTTTAAAAAAAACCAGTCCAAATGCGTTTCAACTCTTTGTGCACCGTCCAACTTAAATGATCAAAATATTCATACGTATACCGAAACCTATAAGTTCTAGTGAGTAGAAATACTCGTATGTATTTGGTTTATTTTAAACCATTTGGCAATTTTTACATATCATATACATATTTCACTCACAAGAAACTTTATTTCATGTGCAAATTCAAATGATTACAACATGTTATCTTGAGTGATAGGCGATCAAAGGTTAAAAACGCCGTCTGTAATGAAAGGGTGAACTATAAGCAAATCATATTATGTGTTACCATTTTGTCTCTACAGATGACGACGTCGTATTAACCCTTTAACCGCCGGTGTCGCATATATTCGGGTTTTCATTTTTTATTAGCACATTAAGTACCACCTTTTAAAAGATAAAATGTGACATCAATCAGCAATATTTGAAAACAGTTGACCTCCATTTTGTCAAATCTGAATAATTTTCACTCACTTGAAGTTGTGGATCGCGTCAGCGAGACACAATTTCAAGTGAGTGAAAATTCAGATTGAATAATTTGGCGGTTAAAGGGTTAAAAGGCGGATTCTCATTCGTAAGGGGTATGTGAACAAAATGATAAACTCGTGGAGGATCCTGAGAGTAGGGCATATAATTATTAACTTTAAATTAATTAGTTCCGTGGGTTATATATTGGTAAAATATGAGATTTTCCGGTTTTTTTTGCGGCCATCTTGGATTTTACACAAATATAATATTATTTGACGATCAAAAGTAGGTGGTTACTATCTTCCCTCGCAAAGCCTCACCCGCCGAGCGGTCCTGCTCGGCGGGTGAGGCCTTGCGAGGGAAGATGGGAACGCGGATATGCGTTACTAACGCGTAACGCAGTCGGCATCGCAGCAGACTCCGCCGAGGCGTTTCTTCACGTCGTCGAACATGCCCTTTTCCACGGTGGAGCGTTCACGGAATAACTGTCTCACGTCGTATTTTGTGGCCGCGTCCTGTGAACAAAGTGTGAAAAATTAATCTGTAAGTGCATAGTAGGCCTACTAAGTGACATATTATTTGGCCAGCTCATTTGTGAACTAATAGTATGAAAATGATTAAGTGCAATCTACATTAAATCATAACAAAATTTGTCACTATTTTTATAAAAACTCAGTGTGCAAAATAAAATCGTAAATGCAAGTGATAAGTGATAATTTTTTTTAGCCAGCTCATTTGTAAATGCAGTAATATGAAAATGATTGAGTGGAATCTATAATAAGTCACAACAAAACATGCCTTTATTTTTAAATAAGTGTAACTCAGCTACCTTCATTGCATTTAAAGCGTTGTTTTTAATAATATGTTCGTATTCCATGTCAAATCTTTCATGTAGCTCTCCAATGTTATCTCGCAGTAGAAAATACTGCAGCTGGCATGTGATCTCGACCTTCAAACACAAACAAAATATGTACTAAAGCACTAGCTCATGCCCATCAAACATGAGATGTTGGCGCAACGTTGGTTTACTGTTGAGCCAGCATCGCAGACGATGGGCCAACAGTAAATCAACGTTGGGTCAACGCGTTTCGTGTTTGCTGGGTAGCCTGTAAGGGGAGGTGTGACATGTAAGCTCATTATTCTATCATTATTAGGCACCATTTATATTAGCAGTACTCACTCGGGACCAGTCACCTGTCATACATTACATTATTATGGTAATTTAATTATTTTGCGTTGATAAGAGATATACAACGCTATATTAAAACTGGGCTAACGTCGAACTTCTTACATTCACGTGGATAACGTACTAAACATTGATTTGATAAAATTATATAGTTATTGTGCTAACTGCAATTACAGAAACGATGCCGGATCAACGTTGGGCCACCGTCTAACATTGATCCAGCATCGGATCAATGTGTGTGTTTGCTGGGCAGACAATGTAGTGTATGTGTCACTCATTTGAGATCAACTCAAATTAGTGGCACATCCCATTCTTTGCAGCCAGGGTACAATGTAGTGCATGACTGCCGTGAGCGGAATAAAACTTCAGCGTTACCCTGCAATCACAAAACATTTGTATAGCATTTATACAATGTTGGACCAACGTCGAAGACGTTGGGCCGACGTTGTATAAATGTTATATATATGTTTTGTGTTTGCTGGGTAGTTAACAACAACTACATGATTTACACCGATATTATTTCTAAATATTTACGCAGCTAGACGATGATATTATTTTGTGCATAGTGCACATTTATTTACCTCTAGCTTGTCTCTTGACCAAATCTTGATATTTTCAAATGTTAAAATATTAGCGTCTGCGTTAAATTTGAGGAATTCATAATCGGGTCCGATGGCATATCTTCCCATGTCGTACACCTCATCTCTGTCCACTTTGCCAGTAGATTTCTGCTTCTTCAGGCCGTACTGGAAAATAATCAAGTCAGTGAGGAGGGCAAACAAATAGGTCAGCGCAATCAGAATTGAAACAATGGGGTCGAAAAAATCAACAGTACAATTTTCTGCGAATAGACAATATTTAAAAGCAAACAATTTTTAACATGTGTAGTATTATTGTGCAAAGATATATTGCGTGATCAAATAAAATTGTGTTTTCTGAAACGGTTTCTTGACAAATGTAAAAAGCACATACCCAGCCAACACAAAACATTTGTCTTCGACGTTGGTCCAACACTTGTATATAAATGTTACACAAATGTTTTGCGTTATCTTGTTAGACAGCGTCAACCTACCTCAAAATATTAAACTCCATTAAAACAAATGGAAAAAACACACGCAAAATCTTTGTATAACATTTATACAACGTCGGCTCAACGTCTTCGACGTTAGCCCTATACATTGCATACATGGTATAAAAATGTTTTGCGCTTACTGAGTATAGAGGTCAGCCTACCTTAAAATATTCAACTCCATTAAAACAAAAGTTAAAAAACACATACCCGGTGGCCAGCAAACACAAAACATCGCTGGCCCAACATCGTTGACGATGGTCCAACATTGTATAGATTTTATGCAAATGTGTTGCGTTTACTGGGCCGAATGTCAACCTACCTCAAAATATTCAACTCCATTAAAAGACATAGGTAGAATGATGACTACGAGAAGTGCGACGAGTCCACACGCAGCAGCCGAGAGCAAGATAATTTGTTTCTGGCGGGGATTGATCATAATGGCTGCTTCTGGTTCTGGTCGCCCTCCATCTGCCGTGGCTGCCGCCGGAATGACGAAGCTCAGTTTACCTGTCTGGACACAAATATAGGCGAATTCTGAAATAAGCGTACAACGATATATTCATGTGATCATACATTGCTGTATGTGACAGGTGGATTATCTCAGGCTTTGTAGCACGTGTTTGTATGTGGAATGTGTGTATCGATATTGTGATCATCATCTGTTGTGATTGCGTGATTATCATTGTCCGTTCGGATATACCCTGTTGTCATCGGGCTTAAGGTGTATACGCAATTGGTTTGAGATTTATTTTTGTGCTGTTCGTAACACCAACGCAACGAGGATTAAGTATACATAGAGCGGCGTACGATCCATTCTACGATGTTGAATTTGCGGCATGCAGCATTTTGCATGCGGCATTTCCCTTTGGCCTTGGTGTAGTGGTGACACTGTAGCCTCTCACATTCGTTCTCGTTGTGTGTCAACTTCAAGTAGGTGAAAATTTAAATTATTTAATTTAGCTCATTGAAATTGCCATTTACAGACTTTTATCGCCTCCAGAAAGTCTCAGAACAGTCTGCATGCGTTTGCTCATCAAATAAACAAGATAATTTGAATGTTGTCTATAGACTGTTCAGGCCGGCCCCGTAGGTTCAGTCGGCTCGTTTGTGGCTCGAAACTCGCTCCAGGCTCTTCTGGTTTTGACAGTTAGCAAGCTGGACTCCCTTTTAATCGGTTCCCGTTAGCATTTAAAATTATTCTCGCCATATTTTCCGAGTCTTTATGATTTCACGTCACTACTACATGTTCCGCGTGTTCTAAGTGTATGGATTCGTTAACATTTGTGCTAAAAATACCGGGATAGCATGATTATCATTCGTTAGGTATAATTTAGTGAAATATTTAACTGGGAAAATATATGATTGATTCTCCATATATCGCACTCAACATAAATATTTTCTGCCAATTTTCATTAATCTCGTCGAGTATTATTTTACCACCCTATACTTTATTTGTGATGACATCGTCCCAGTAAACATGAGACGTTGGCCCAATGTTGGTTTGATGTTAAATCACCGTCTACGACGCTGGTCCAACATCAAACCAACATTGGGTCAACGCCTCGTATTTACTAGGCGTATTTTTTCCTTAGTCGATCTCAGTTATTGAAATCCAGCTCGTGTAATAAAACCAAACAGTACTCAAATACAATACAATGCAATGCAATACAATACTCACGGGCTCCGTGGCGGCGTCCAGCTTGACGGATTGAATCACAACCTTCTCAATATTGACAAATTCAATTGTTCCTCGTTTTCTGCGTCCTAATCAGCCCGGCGTCGCCGTGTCCGCGACGTACAGGATCGTAATGCAGCTCGTCATCTGGGGAGAATCAGCACGAGATGCAATCCGGCTAAATCACAGTCACAGCAGACACAAGGCGTTGAATCAATGTTGTTTCAGCGCTGGTCCACCATCGTAGCTACAACTCGTTGAATCAACGTTGGTCCAGCGTCTACGACGCTGGACCAACGTTAAACCAACATTGATTTAACGTGTTGTGTCTGCTATAGGGCGTGCATCTTACAGGTGGATCAGTAGCTGCTCCATATAAGGATCATTGATGACAGGTGCGCCGTGTAACTGCTCTTTGAACAAGGCCAAAAGGCAGTATCTGCTCACTTGTATAGTGCACAGATACAGCCTTTTGGCGCTGAACGGCAGCATACCACACATGGTCACGCCCCGTGATGTCATCACATCAGCAGAGTGAAAAAGCAGTAACTGCTCACTTGTAAAGTAGGCAGCTACTGTTTTTTGGTGCTGCACGGCAGAGCGGCGCGATGCTGACGGAGAAATGAGAAGCCTCGTTCTCGGGGCCAGCTAGAATATTAATCCCCGTCCAAGGGGATCTTCCGCGGCGAATACTAACCTGCGACATCTCTCAGGTAAGAAAATTATTAATACTAGTGATAATGCAAAACCTTGTATATGCACACTGTAAAATTATCACATTCCCCCGAATTATTCCAAGGCAAATAATATGCCACTATTGTTTAGGTCACGCAGTCCTGGTCTTAAATATCGACTTGTGAGGTTTACCAATTGTAATCTAACAATTTGAACACGGAATCGGTTACATATTTTTGGTAATCCACTCTGATGAGAGAGATTTTATTTTATTTCATTGTTGATTTCTGTTTTCTGAGCCGACACATTCTTAGAGAACCCAGCCAACACGATATTTTGAATCAATGCTGATTTAATCTTGGGCCAGCGTCGTAGACGGTGGACCAACAACAAAATAGTTCGTAATGGCTCGTCTTCCCTGGGAAAGGCTTGGTAAACGTCAGTTTATTAGCACATCATTTTTGTAACAGTTTGATGACATACTGGTGTATTATACACTCCCATCACATTTATTATATAATTATATAATAGCAATACAGTTTCTTTACCTGTCATCCCTTCGTGTTTAAAAACAGGCCGTAGCGGTATCAGTCTGTAAACTAGCGATATGTATATATTATCATTTAGGCATGCAATGTAAAATAGCTCCATTTTAAATCATAAAACGAGCAAACATTTGACATATAACATGCTAATGTACATCTTAATGTATAGTCTACATGTCGCTATACACTGCTCACGAAATAACACTATTAATTAAACATGGTCAGGGAATAAGATTGCTCTTTGTCAAGTGAATTAAGGACAATGCTGTTGTCAAGTAAATATAACGTCCTAGATTTAAGCTTTTATTATTGGAAAGTAGCAGTCGCTAATTCCCTCATCGCACCAAACGTTACAAACCAGACCTATAGATATGTGTATACGGATCCTTGTTACAGACGGGGTAGCTATCAGAATGTTAATCACGTCATTTCTGTGACACCCCTTCCCCCTCCCCCCCCCCACACACACACAGCCCGGTGAATATTATTAGGAACATCGATTTTTATCGATTCTCTTACAATACCAGAATACCAAGAAGGGTGTGGCGACGGAATCTCAACAGGTACCATATAGTCATCCCTCAGCAACCAGAAGACATTTACCCGATGGTGGGTCACTGTTGGTCCAGCGACGCTGGCCCTACAGTGACCCACCATCGGGTAAATGTCTTCTGGTTGCTGGTCACAACACTCTTGCTTTGTATAATTACATATAATACATGTTGCACAGGTGCAATTATCAGTATAGGGCCTTCATCAGAAAAATGCATGCTGCGTTGATTACGTCAGTCTCAATCTTTAGTTTTAATTTATTATTTTATTTCATATGGGCCTACACCTACAGCATGTAATACAATATAATTATTATGTGCACTGAATATAAGTAGCATAGATAAAGAGAGGTTATCAACCTATAATGCGAATACGAGATCAGCGCCAGAAAAAATTATATAGCAAATACAAATTGAATAGCTCAGAGGTAAAGTGATTTAAGTCCAAAATTCGATTTATTTTTGTTTATGTCATTTTGGGGAAGTTAAATCTATAGGAAATAATATACTAAAATATCCAACCCATTCGTTTTAATTGAAAGACTTATTAATCAACATATATTTTTTCACTTTCAAAATTGATACCTTTCTTCAATGGTAAAGTGATCAAAGTTCATCAGTTTATATAGGGACATTTTGACTTGGATCAGTATACCTTTTGAGACATACGGAAAATGGCTGCTGAAATGTTATAAAACACCCCTTCTATGGATCAGTTTGTGCTTTGCCAATCATCACCAATTTTTTACTGGAGAAAGATGATGAGACACCAGGAAGTTTCTAAACTAATTTGTGACTTTTATAAATAAATTTATTTTTCTAAATTTAAAAAGTTTATTTATAAAAAAAAAAACAGTAATGAGTTTTACGACATTGATAACTATATACCTGCAAGTAGTAATGAATGATGGACACCGATGCAAAACTTCCCATATTATTTATAATTATGAACGTAACATTGTTGAATTAAAAACGAAATAAAGATTGTTTTTAATTGATTTTAACTTTAAAGCCTTCTATAGAAAAATGAGAAAATGTGGACTTGGATCACTTTACCTCTACGCCATTCAATTTGAATAGGTAGTTTAAATATAGACCTATTTTAGATTGGACTGTGTCTCCTTATAGAACCAGGGACACATCGTGTCAGACAATTGAATATGACGCAAACGACAACCTTTATATGCAGACAATAATAGGCCTTCAGTGTCGTCTCTTTAACAGCATTAACACGATAAACATATGAAATT